>VWZF01002827.1:2147296-2304938 GCA_013396755.1 Sclerurus mexicanus
AAAAAAAAAAAAGAAATCCAAAACAAAGCACCAAATAAACCAACAAAAAAAAAATGCTAGAAGCACTCCACAGTGGTAAGAAGAATATACCTATAAGTGGGTGACACATATATTAGCCCTTTTCTATAGGTGTGCAGAGTTGCTCAGACTATAAGCAGCCATTATAATCCCATGCAGGGTTCCTTATTTTCATCTACTCTTAAGAATGAGAGAGGGAAAAAGGGATGATGATAAATTCAGAGGAATGCATCAAGAAAATATGCCAATTTTTACAGAACTAGTCAAAAATCAAAATACCAGCACCTCATATGGGACAAGCCATTCTACACTCAGGCTATGAAACAGTAAGGCATGTTAGTTCACAAGAAGTTCCAGTGGATAAAGAGCATGTGTAGAAAAAAAATGTGCTCTCAGTGTGGGTGAGAGTACTGCAGTCTGGTCCTGAATGTGTGAGAATATATTTGGAGCAGATTGGGGACACCACCTGTTCATACTATGCAGAAGGTTAGCTAATAACTGTAGTCAACATTATAAGAGTAAATTCTAATGAAAAATGCCAGGACTCAAATTTCTTCTTGCTTGCAGGCATCTTGTAGGGCCTGTAGAGTGATGCATGGATTCTGAAATTTCTGCCTGGCAAAACTCACCAGCATCAGGGACCCTGTACTACAGAACCTGAGATAAAATGGTGCAATTCCTTTATCTGCATAACTTGTGAGATTATAATCAATGTGAGATAAAAGCCCAGCAGGATGCAGTGGGTCTGCAGCTCATCATAGAACTTGATGTGATTCTTCACAGAAACTCAGATTTACAAAGTATGCTGCCTTGGAAGAGACCAACAAGGATCATTGAGTCAAACCCTTAGCCCTGCACAGGACCATCCCCAAGAGTCACACCATGTGCCTTCATTCCCTTTTACCACATGGCTTTACCAAATCACACTCAACGAAACCTGTCTGTGTTGTTTTCAGCAGTTATTTTGGTAATATACAAGAATGACACAATGAAGGCTTGGCTACCATAATAGTATTGAGCATCCTGATTGTGTCAGCTTCCACTTATGCTGTATGAAGTTGTATTTACCTTATTTTATTTTATCTGAATTATCTTTAAATATCATGTATTTCTTTGACATCATCATCCAAGATGTGGAAGTAGCAAAATAGAACCAAACCCCTTTCTGCAAGACCTCTGTTACAACATCTTATATAAGATGAAGCACCAGAGGTGGTTGTAGAGACCACACCTGAAAAGCCTCCTGTTCAACAGCAGAAGAGATAAAATGTATGTTCAAGCATGAAATGATCAAACAAAAGCTAGCTTGTTAGAAATTGTTTATCAGTGTAATCTTTAACAATTCTGAATTGCATTGTATGCTTGCGTATATACTACTTGAATAACAGTGGAGTATAAATAAAAATTGCACAAAAGAATGAAAAAGAGATACCATATAACTGAATGCATCATGAGTATCTACACCTGAAACAACTCCATAGAAATTCATGTTTCTACAGTAAATACAATGTTAAATAAGAGACCCACAACTATTTATAAACTCAGAAAAACTATGTCTTTTTTAATGGAGAAATACAGAGCATTCCCTGGTGACTCCATTAGAATTAAGTCCCCTGCAAGTAAGTCCACTGCAAAGCTAAATATTTTTGTAAAAAACTTCATAGTCAGAGCTATACAGTATGTGAAAATAGGCCTCAGGGCAGCAATACACATCACCAAATTCCCCTCTGTGAAAGCGGGTTGGAATTGTGCTTTCTGGCATACACATAAAACAGAATGATTGCTATTCTATGCAGAAGAAGCCATGTACAGTTTTCATTTTTTAAGGTTGCATTCAAGTTGTTGAGGTTGTTTTTATAAATGACTGGCTAATGTCAGCACCAGTAATCTCATATCAAAAGGGCTCTATTTAGATCTGACAACAGAAAAGAAAAACTTGATGGACATAATGTTTGTGGAGTGGTAGGCAAAGAAATGCAGATCTTTGGTCTTCTATTCCTAGTCAGTTATAAAAACAAATCTGAAGAGGCTTCACTAACTGCAGAAGCATCACACATATTAATCCCACTGAATCAATAACAACCTAATCCTGCTTTCCTTTAAGAAATGGTAAAGATCCTATAGATTTCACTCCCAGCTCAGGGTTGATTTTCGAAATATAATGGGTAACGGAGCTTTGAAAGTGAAGGAGAGATTTACTGTATGTCTTCTTATACAAAAAATAACACTGTTTCCAGTTTGCAGAATTGAGCTTATAGAAATGTCAACAAGACAGAGGAGGAATTTTGTATTTGTTGAAAAATACATGAACAAATTACGTCTCTGTGAAAAATAGAAAGATGTTGTGGGTGGGACTGTTTTATAGTTTCTTTAACAAAGGGTTATCTCCTTTGCTATGAAGTTCTTGCTCTTTAATGTTTTATGGGTCTCAAATCACCTTGAGGTCTGTAAGGTGTTCTTTTCCTAGTTCCAGTAGAATAACTATAGAAATTAAATAAGATGGTTCTACATAAAGTGTGAATGAAATATTACATCTGACTTAGTGGTGTCTGTTTGAACAAGAGTTTTGTAAGAAAATGACCACTAAGTAAGGATTTAACCTGACCCACTTTTCTTTCAAGTTATCAGTCTGGAAAACAGTAATCCTGAAAAAAAAAAAAAAGCCACTCTTTCTGCATCTAATGTCCTTTTTTCTTCTATCCATTCTTTTTTCTTTCTGTTCGGATCAGACTCTAATATTACATATTTGGATGACAAACTTAGCTAATTGAATTGGAATGCTGCTATAAGGCCACTTAATACACCCACCAAAAAAATGTACTGCTTTTGAGTAGTCATATAAATCAGGCTACAAACATAAATGTGTGGGACATGGGAGGGCCTTAGAAGTCCTGACTTGTGTGAGCATAAAAGTGTCATTTTGACATATGTGCAAACTGTGGTTTAAATGTTGGCAAAAAATTGTGATACTTCTGTAGGAAGTAAGTGAAAACACTTTTCAGAAGCTTTCCTTATCAGGATGATGGGGGAAGCAGGATTATGGGCCATACAGTGCAGTAACCTGCCTTAATAGTTAGACATGTTGTAAGTGCAAAGAAATTAAAGCTCTGTCTGACAAATAATTTCATCATCCCAGAAGTGTCCACAGAGCGATTGGTTTCACATAAGCATTAGAAGGCCAATGTTAGCTGGGGAAAGTATCCCTCAGTCCCTTCAATATCACTAAATACCACTGGGCTTCCTAAGAAGCCAAGAACTGAAACTATGTATTTGAAAAACTTCAAATCAAAATTATGCATTTATTTTTGTCATCTAGAACTGGAGCCATCTTGATTGAGATAATGTGATTATATAATACTTATGGTGTACAGCAAAGTAATTGTTTAGATTGGTTTTTTCTGGTACTGGGAAAAGACTTGTTTAAATTTTAAACTTTAGCTGTGAATTTTTGGATTGAAAAAGTTATCTCTAGAGATGTCAACACACTGAAAAGGACTAAACTCATGGATTGTTAAAGCAGATTTTTTTAAAGATGAAAGAAGATTATATAAAAATGATCAAGCTGGATAGAAAAAAAATTAGTCTATCCATAGGCCATGTCTATTACAGTCAACAACAGCAGATATCAGAACAAGAACACAAGAACAAAACAAGAAGTAAGTGATGCTTTCCCATTATATCCTCCAGCAAAGTTCAGGAATCCTCAGCCACCTAGAGGTGGCAGCTTTTACTTTATTAGCTGATGAGGAATTTTTCTTCAATTAATTCATTCAATTACTTTCACAATCTACATCAAATCTTAGCATCCATGGTGTATCGCGTCAGAGTTTTATACAAACTTGTCCTGAATCAGCTTAATTTCACACAAGTTCTTTCTGGTTTATGAGTTAAAAATCTCTGAGTGGCTTTTTCATGTCCTCTGGGATTCTACAGACTTTGCTTATATTCTCTTTGTAACCATTTTTTCAGGGTAAATTATGTCATCCTCTCAGTGAGTCCTCACACTGAAGCCACTCAGTCTCTCTGACCACCCTTGCCATCCTTGTCTGAGGAAGCAATAGTACAAACAGTACCCAACATGCAGACATTCTTGTTCAACAGTGGTAGCATGCAATTTTCATGCTTATTTCCTGATCACTTTTCATGATTCTGTTTACTTTGCTGGCCCTTGCTCAGCAATCTATGTTTCCATTGAAATACTCTAGTTATTTTTCCTAAATGGAAATGTCTAGCTCATGTATGTTTAGTCTAGTATTGTATCTAGATATTTAAGAATGTTTTCACATTTTTTTGTATCAACTGACACTGAATTTTATGTACCATATTCATTAGCTAGTTAGGCATTATTATAGGGCCCTTATAAAAGTCTCAGAAATTGGGTTTTCTAATAACTTAGCAGCACCACCAAACTGTCACCTGATGTTTCATTTCCTTCTCAAGGATATTTGTAAATTCACTCCTTTGTTCTTTCAGTTTTGATATATAATTAATCCATAAATCAAGCCTTAAATTTTATATTGAGCCCATATAGGGTTTCATATTAACTATGGATTTGACAATTTTTCATCACCCCATGTTTAAGGAGCAGAGGTTTCTTCCATTCCCTTATTTTGTGGGTCTGCCACATTAGCTTTTTGGTAAATTATTCTAAATTCATCAACTGACTTTATCCCAATGTAACACAGATTAAAGTCTTCAAAGCAAGGTTCTTTGTATGCTTGTCAGAAAATGGCTGTCAGAAATGCATGTTCTTAAAAAGTGAGCCAAGTGTATTTATTCTTTGGCACAAAAAAAAAAAAAAAAAAAAAAGGTGAGTTAAAGTAATACCTGGGTTCTAATATATGTGAATAGTGTTCCAAAATCTACTTTAGTTGGAAGGAGAGGAAATGTAGAAGAAATGGTTTCCAGTGGTTTGTAACTCATTAAACATATTGGCCCTTTTTCTAAATCCATGAAAAGGTAAAATGGGAGAAGAGAAGTCTCTAAATATAAATAAATGTCTGTAGTGTTGTACCTTCAGAGCACATAAGTGGTAGGAATTAATGTGTGCACTGAATGAAGCCCAGACGGCTCCATAATGAGTAATTAGTACTAAACTATGCGGCATTAAGGATCATTAGGAGATAATACTTCTCTTCAGCCCAGGTTTACTGGGACATTTCTTTCAGGGAAAAAAAAAAAAAAAAGTAGGCACAAATTACATTCTTTATATACCTATGCTAGTTGCCTTAAAGTAAGCAGCAGTGTAAAGTGGAAAGCCTTCAGTGCTAAAAGATCAGTGGAAGGGCGAAAAAGAAAGTGGGTGGATGACTGGTTGCCTTGTTCACACGTTGTTAACACAGCTGTACCAACAGACTGAAAAAGATACCTTAAACTGGGTAGATCTCTCTCGTCACAGAAGTCAGAAAAAGACTGATGCCCTGCTTCACTATTTCTTCTCATCACAGCAAAGCCCCTTCCTTTGGCACTGTGAAAAAGCCACAATACAGTGAGATAATTTAATATTTTAAAATTAGCTATGAGCTACATGATTGTATTGCAAAGATACATTTTATATTCATCTCTAAAATTTGTTACAAAACTAATTTGTTGCGAGTTTGTTGTTTCTCCTTTTTTGAGTTGTCTGTGCCTGAAGCATCCCAGGTCCTAAAATAGCAATAAGCTCTCCTGGTTCTGTGTAGCTGTGGACAGATTGTAAATTCCATAGTGCCTTTCAGCAGAATATCAAAGCATGAACATAAAATATGCACTTGTGATTATTGCTTTCTAGCAATGGTGTCATCTTAAAAATTCTTGGGTGGCCATCAGGGGACAAACTGATGTACACTGTCAAAGTAATTCACAAGTTGACAAGTACTATCTTTCTTTAACTTTAACATCCATGAACAGACGGACAATTCATAAGAGGATCTTGAAGTCCAGAAAAACCTGGCTTAATACACCATGAACTTGTCTGCCAAACCACGGAGGTCTTTGTGCTGGCGCCAATGTGCTGCTTCAGCCAGCCAATACCTGCAGATAATGCCTCTTTTTGGAACAAGAAACTCTCTGCCCTATATCCACTAGGACTTTTATTTTAGGTAAATACAAAGCATTTAAGAATCTTAATTGGGTACTCCAAATTTTTCTCTTGTACACATGGATGCTCTCCACTGAGCTATGAATTTAGATTTTAATTTCTCTCCCCTCAGATATGTACTGTTTTGATATCTTCTGCAACTAGCTTGAGTAGTTTTTTTCCCAGTTACTAAATTACTGTGTACATGTACTCGGTATACTATAAATACAAATACAGCATCTCCTACATATATCCCTGCACCGTGTTTATTCATATAAATATAAATCCCATAACTGGGAAATACAGGTAAGAAAGTAAGAAATTGTATGTGCTATACTGAAAATGTGCTTTTTTGAACAGTTAGAGGATCCTGAGTAACCAAAGGAGAATAAAAAGGAGTGGAAAGGGAGACTGATATTTTCAAATATGACTGAGCAATTCAAAAGCCTAGGACTTATTTTCAAGAATGGACAAATAGGATTTTGAAACTTACAAGACTACTTTTGTTGTTGCTATTATGGCTGGAGTGGAAGAAAAGGAGAAATTACTAGTCCTAGTGTCTAACATTCGCAAAATGTTTCAAGTTTTGAAACATTAAAAGTTTCACATGTGAAACTTGGTAAAAAAATAACAAAAATAGAGACTGCTTGTGCTACTTTGCAATGTCATCTTTTTATTTACTTGGGCCTCAGAAATACAAAATTGACTTAAGTGTAATGTTTTACGATGTACAATAAAAAGTAGAACCTTGAGTAAAGTTTATCTTAATGTAGGTTTTATACCTCATACTTTCTCCTCATGTAGATTTTTGCTTACTCTGGTGTGGATTTACTAGACAACTTCACTCCTAGCACCCTGTATTTCAATGAAGACAAAAAGTCTGTACCATAAGTTTTAAAAAGTCCCCTTTTATTTTTCAAAATTTGAAGAAAACCCTTTTCCTCTGTTGCACTGAAAGTCTGGCTATTCTCCTTATTGAAAGGTACTTGGAGAAGAATAGATGGTGCCCTTCTTATGTGACAGACAGTTCACAGTTCAGATGGAAGAAGTCATGAATACTGACACCCAAGCAGGTATCTAAGAATCTAGAATGGGATGACTTGTCCTCCTGAGGGACCAGTCTCTCCTCTCGGAATACAGAGGAAGCTAGGAAAAGGGCTGTATATCTGAAATTTATGTGGATCATGTTAGGTGAGATCAGTAATTCCTGTCAGTCTGTGGCAATTGGATCACTGTAGAGAAAAAGTATCTCTGACAGACTTCCTTGCATATTTTCCTTCATAGATTTAGTCTAGACTCAGTTTAGCCACTACTTATCAACTTCTAGTGTTTGTATAGGCAGAATTTTTGTAATGGAAAGTACTTCCTATTCTATTCTCATACTCAGATAAAGAAATCTTCCTGATTTTCTGAAATTGAAAATTAAGGTTAAGCATCAACTTGGATTACCCTAAGTGCCACAGGCAACTGACAGAATAGTAGGCAATTTGGTGTTATCTTTCTCCCTGTGATATCTGAAAGGACCACATTTTGAGGTAAAACTCTCAATGAATTCAGAAATGTGTATTCTTTTGGAACTGTGATGATAGATTTCATGTTCTCCTATCACCTGAAAATGTAGAAAACTTACACCATAAACTAAAATGTGATTTCCCGCTTGGTTTTGCAAGTCTTTAAGTCAGTTGGAGCATATAAAAAATGTTCCTCTGAGCTGAATAGAAGCCTTTGCTGAAATGAAAAGTTAACAGCTTGGTAGCTAGTAAGTGTTCCTATACCTATTATTTTTAAACAAAACAATCTGGAAATATTAACACAACTTCTTCAGGAAAGGAGTGTTCATTCTATTCCTCTTCTTTTTGGTCTACAGTTGTTTTCTTTTTTACCATGGTAGCACACTAACATGAAGAATGCTATCAATGACAAAAGTCTGAGATCCATACCACAAAGAAACAGCCTCTAACCCATTTTATGTCAGATTCTGGTAACTCACTTTGCAGACCTATTGTAATCCACTGAAAACCTTTCACAATATACTGTATATTGCTCTGACCTAACTTAACACTTTCTGACCAATATTGTTTATTGGCTCTTCTCACTCTTATAGTACTACTTATCAAATGACTGATCTCTGAGACAATTTGGATCCTCCAAAACATCTTAAATTTTCACACCTTTTGTTATTTTTCATACATGTTATATTTCCACATTCTGTAGAGAAAGGGTGAAATAATAGTATGAATGGTATAATTATGGAATAACATGCACTTTGCAATACATATTATCACGTATAATGAGATATTTATTAATAGCTACTGACAGGAGAAGAAAAAAATTTGAGACTATTATCTGTTGTTGTCATGGTTAAACCTTCTCTCAACAATACCTGGGAAATATCTGTTGATTTGTTAGGCCTACCATTTTAGGGCTATGTGGCCCTAATTCTTCATCTAATGATTCCCAGATGGGAATTACAACCAGTGTGCCATATACTTTAGTTGTCATGTAGAAAAAACTTCAGAGCGTGGATTCTATACACTTGCAAGGCGAAAGGGTGGGATTTAGTTATGGTGATAATTAAAAATGCTATGAAACACTGATACAGAAATATTGCATGCCAACTTCATTCAGAATGAAGAAAATTAACATATTAAGAATTGAATTCAGTAAACATTTTCTTTGTTTTGTACACTAAAATCTCTTTTTTCACTGACAGCCTACATATGGTTACTGCATAATAAATGTTCTTTACATAGAGAAGCATAATAGCTTTTATTCTTAACTACTCACAAAAACAATCATTACATACTGAAATATGGAGATATCAAAGACTTATTTTAAACAGACTTGAAAGAGAAAAGCTTAAGATTTCCTGCTGGGCTCTGTTCTGGACTGCCTTATGTGCCCTTAGTCTATAACAGTTGTGCTACAGACTTTCACTGCAGAGTGGTAGCCCCTAACAACTTCTGTCACTTACGGAAGTTATGGCTGAGCTTTAAACCATTGGCAGAGGGGGGGGAAAGTTGAGTGATTAAGTGAAAAAACAGCCGTTACATGTGCCCTACGCTGTTTACTGATTGAGTCTCTAAGATTGCATCTGCAAAGTGTAAAACACAGGAGAGTTTATTATTGGTTTCCTTCCTTTCCCCTTTTTTGTTTTCCAGTTTTTTTAGTGCGTATATATTTGAGGCAGAAAACACCTGTGTTCTGCTAAGGTAAAGGATACGCACTTGTGGACTGAGCTTTGTCCTCCAGTAACACTGAAAACCAAAATTAAAAGTTTTCCTAAAAGGTGTGTTCCAACACATAGAGGAATTCAGTCAGAGGAACACGAAGACCTCATTACATGAGACTGACTGATGGCAGCAGTGCTGCTAACACTCACAACTCACAAATGTAAAATTGAGGCAGATTCACAAAGGACCATTTCTGGCACATGCAGATGCAAAGACACGCAGAAAGTTTTCATAATTCTCTACAAGTAATATTTTCAGATTTATAAATCTCAATAAAACCCACTATAGTCATCTAACTCAACATCAAACAAAATATGCATTTTTTTCTCACAGAAATTTCTGGAGATTTTGGGGGTGATGAAGCATTCTTGCTGTCTGTAGTATCTGTATGCTGAAACCATTTTGCTTTTCAGCACTATGGAAAGAGCTTCACACTTTTAACACCTAATCCAAAGCCTGCTGGAGCCATGGGAAGAAAATGTATATGTCTACATCTCAGCTACTGATTTTGTTGCCTTCACAGCAGTTAATGAACATAAATAGACACTGATGGCAGTTCATCTCATGCCAAAGTAGATATCTAAAAACAGTTATATGAATCACACTTAGAAATGTCTCTTTCTTTCCATCAACTGTAAAAGAAGCTCAGGAGGAATAGTTCAGGTATACACATCCACACTGTACACATCAAAATGAATGATGAAATTAAATCCTCTCAGAGAATCTTTTTGCAGACTGTAACTGAACTTCATTCAAACCTGTCTCTGCAGTGCTACTGTGTATGATAGGACTTCACAACACAACGAATGTTGTAATAATTCTCTATGTATGGAAAATATAAGGATCACTTATAACTTTGGGACTTCATGGTTTTTGCTTCAGAAAATTTCTGAAATGGAAAAATAAATCACTCTCTTAATATTATCACACCAGTGAAAATGCTGTCTGAAATAACCTACAAATCTATTTCAGGGAAGAAAAGATAACAAATGTGGAGTTGCAGTATGCATTAAAACTGCTGATTTGTATCAAGTTACAATATAGTAACTGATCTTTTACTGACTAAAAAATATTTGTGTTTATTATAGCAGTATGCTTTGAAGGAATATTTAGTATCTTGCAAGAAGTAGAAATGAAAGTTCAGTAATTTACATATGTTACTTTTCTAAACTGAATGTTTTTAATTTCTTCAACTTATTATCTGGAAATGCCATGTGAGATTGATTATTTTACAGTCAATGGCCTATACCAAAGATAAAAAGCATGCTGATATGGCATTCTGCTCAAGAAATACCCATTTTCATTTCCCTGGTGTTATCAAAAACTTGACTTGCTTTAAAAACTGTTAAAATTAACTACAGTACTTCCTTTGTGTACTCACATCTTCATAATTTACAGTCTACCTGACAAACTGAGGAAGTCATTTCACATTAGGTTTTGCTTGTCTAGATGCTAAAACAATCTCCTCCAGTTTTATTAAATAAAATAAGCTTGTAGAAGACCTCTGGTTAAAATGAAGTAAAGTCTCTGAACTTTCAGATTAATGATAATAATGTCTGTTATTTGTATTTATTGATTGGAGGAAAAATCACTGTTCTATTTTAGAACTGCAGACAAATGAATTTTCTTCTATCTCAGAGCTATATTTTTCATGAGTAATGTCTGTAGCTAAAGCCAATACCATTAGATTTATTAGGAATGTGATGCTCAGTATTTCTAAGAACTTAAATCAACAATATTAATCCAGCAATGTTAATTACAGAGCTATTTTGCAAACTCCCATGATTATTCAGGATCAAGAGTTAGTTATAGCATGGTAAGTAATTTATTCTTCTTTCCTTTTTTAAAAAATAATTTTGAAAGGAGCACCATAATACAAAATGGCCATCATAACTGTTAAGCACATATGTTGATCCAGGGTAAAACTCTATTTTTAAGAATTAATTAGGGACTTAAGAGTATGAAACGCATTCAGATTTACCAAGGCTTAGTTCCAACTCAGCAGTATGGTAATGCAACTGCACTGCTTCTGCACAGACCTGGTTTGCATCCAGCCAGCTCAGAGTAGAGCAGGCAGGAGTGTCTGCAGCCATCCATGGAGAGACACAATTGTATCTAAAGGCTGTGTTCAGGCCAGTCCCCACAGAACAGAGGATGGATGCTGCCTTGTACTGTAGTCTGCACATTCACAACAAAGATGAGCATTTTACCCTGCCCTGTTAGCCAGTCTGTCAGGTCCATTACATGTTTGTCTCGGCTTTTATAAATAGTGCACCTCCAAATATCTTTGGAGGAAACACATGCAGTAGTCTGTGTTCCCATTTGGTGACTGCAGGAACAGGGATGATATGCACAATGCCTAACATGTACCTCAATGAAGTGTTCTTATTTTTCTTTAGAATACAGTAACTTTACTGTTAAAAAGAGGGTATGCAATCCATGGAAGTCACCAGTGCTTAAATATTAATGCCTCCACTAGATTTCCCAGGAAACACAGTCTGTATCCAGGTTTCCTTTTCATGGTGAGTTTGAAATGAAGATCATATTCAGAAGATCTCCAGTGAGTCTCTTACTTTTTGTGTCATTCCTATCACTCTCTTTATGTACCAGGGTCCCACAGGGCTGGAGGCTGCCTGAATTGCTCACTGCTTCTTAAACACAGATGGCTTAGCAAGCATAATAACAATTCGCTGGATGTGGCTAAAAATGTCTTCTGAAATTTGATTGACTAAAGATGAAAACCAGCCTCTAGAGAGATCAAAAGCATGAAGACAAGGTTGTATCTCTAACTCCACTTAGTCAGTCTGAAAATCGTATATCTGGGCAGGGTTTGGGGGGGTTCGGTATATTTTTGCTTCTTTGTTTTGTTTTTGTTTGTTGGTTTGTTTGTTTTTTTTTTAAATTTAGAATTAAAATAAACTGGTAAAAAGCCTAAAGCCTTAGGAAAACTAGAGCAAATTCAGTAACAGCAGTTTATCTAACTATACCATAGCTCCAGTTGGAATAGAAAAAAGTACTTAGGGCCTGAATATCATTGTAGTTTACCTGGATGAGTCTGTTCCTCCCCATGAACCAAATAAATTTTTCTACAATGAGAGAATAAAAGCTACCTTTCATATCTTTCTTTGAAGGTTTTGAAGTCTTATAACTTCAACATGACATTAGTTAGTTGTGAGAAAGAAAGATTAACTTGCCACAGCTGAGGAATTGGATTAGTATTTAGGGAATTAGCCACTTCCATCTTTTGATTAAACTGGGCTGGGAAATATCTCTTCTGTACTATAAATCAGCAGAAGACATTTTGTTTAAACTGTAAGCATAAAATACAAAATATTTTAGGCCAGTTTCTACTACCCCAAATGATGATAGAAAATTTCCTGAAACATTCAGGGACTATCACTATGACTTGCTAGATGCCTCTCTGTCACACATGTTAATTGAGAAACTACTAAAAAGAAAGTTAATTCATGGTCACAGAGCAGGCATTTGAAAGCCAGCTCATACTGAGGGAATATGAGAGGAATTTCCTTAAATAGTAAGGTACATAACAAGAGCTATTTTAAACACCAGTAGCCTGATGTTAGGAAATAGGATGACACCTGGCATATGCTAGCAGTGTTAAGGTTTAAGAGGAGGAAAGTGGTAATATTGGTACTCCTGGAATCTAAAAGGAGGAGTCTTATGACCAGAGTACTTAAAACTGTGCTGCAATCCATCTAGTGAGAATGAAATAAGGAAAAGCATCTGGTACCTGCTGTCAGAGTGGAATCAGAGACTGATTCCTTTCTCCGAGTAACTGACAACTCCAGCCAAGAGGTCTGAACGTTTATGGATTATTGATCTAGCTGAGACAGCACAAGCTATGTTTCATGTAAAAGTCTGTACTCAAATCAAATCAGAGTACAGGTGAGTGACTCATAAAACATCTATCAGCTATAGCATAGAGAAAAAAAGGAAATTGCATTAAAATGGGATGTTTCAATAAAGAGGCCATATCTCTAATCATGCCAGAACTTCTTCCACACTGGCATTATTTATTTGGCACTTCTACAGATTATTGACTATTTCCTACTACTACAGTGAAACAATTCAATGAGAGAGTTAATTCTGGTAGGGAAAGAGGAGCCAAACCACAACCAGTGACCCAGATCACCCCACATCAATACTACACGAACAGAACATATGTCTAACTGCAACACAGGAACACTGACCCATGAGGGTCATTTTGCAAGGAACAGAGTCCAAAACAGCAGGTCTAGGTATGAGAGAGGGAATCCGTAGAGGAACTAGATCTTTCCCAAAATCCCAAATCTGAAAATGATTGAATCTCTCTTGTCTCAAAGAAATTCAATTTCTGTGTTGCTTGCAGATGCTTCCCAACAATGAAACAGCAAATCTTCCATGCTGGGGAAAAAAATGGAAGAGCAATTGTATTTCAAGATACAACAAGCAGAAATTTTCTATAAGGGCTCTGCAATATTTAAATTTTAATATTTGTATTGTGTGAAAGGCTTATCTTGGTATTATAACTAATACGTTGCAGATCTTGTACTAAGTAATCTGGCTAAAAAATTTTAAAAAAAGCAATGTCTAATAATGCAATGTATAAGTATGTCAGAGATTTGCACCTTTCAATGAAATGGCCAGCAACCTGATAAAGTAGATGGAAATGAAAGTGAGGTGAAATTTAAAGGAAAAATCAATATTTGATACCAAACAGAATGTTAGTAAATTAAAATGCAGCATCTTGATATTAACAACTGTAAACTCTGTGATCTAAAAGGCTATGACAGCTCAAAATATGTTAGCATATATTTAAAACTTACTATATATCTCATTCCAAATGCATCTTACTTTCACAGAGCATCAGAAAGTCACTGTCCTTGCTGTGATCATAGATTACAGAAAATAGAGGATGTAGATTTTCATGTGTCACTGAATACGTTTTTACTACATTTAGTGTTATTTAAGTAATTGCAAAGCATATTTGAAATATTGGTGCTGCATCCTTGCCCAGAACCCTTAATGAAGGACTCTGGATAGAACAGTTAAATATATGCTAAAGGCTATCCAATTATTGGCATAAAGATTGCAAAACTTTCATCTGTTATCATTGGAGTGTACATTCAACTTCATGTTTGAGCACAAGTTAAAAAAAAACAAAAACAAAAAAACCCAAACAAAACAACTGAATAAAAATAATGTCACATAGAACTTCTTTTACCCAAAACCCCCCACATATTTTACAAAGTGAATCAGAGTATTATAAATAAAATGGAATAGAGTCTTATCTATAGATTATTTAGATTTTTCAGAAATTTTCATCTCAAAAAACCCGAAAGAAACAGCTACAGTTTTTGATGGGCACAGATAATCATAAGAATAAAGGCCTTTACGGGCATCTGTCATTATCCTGACTAAAGCCTCCTGCAAGGCACAAAAAGGCTGAGGAATTGTATTGGCTTTTGCTTTGCAAAGTTCTGGTAGTTGTGAAATGAAACCTGAACAGATCAGAGAGGGTGTGAGAAAAGGCATCCTCTCTGAACCAGGAAACTGCTTCTGAGCAGAAAGGTGACATACACTAAGCAAAACCAACTCTGTAGTTTAGTGGAATAAATTTGGGGCTGAAAAAGTATTAAAATATGTCATTGAACCTTCAATACTATCATGAATTTCACCTGACAAAATCAACCTCTTCTACCATGAATTACTTAATTATCCAAACAGAGCAACAACAGGCTGCTTGAGCATATGAAATCTTTTCACCTCTTCCTTTAAACACAGGTGTATCTGCTGAAAGTTCCCAGTAAGTTTACAACATCCTGTTCATGTGTGAAAACAATAAAAGAAAGGCATCCTTTTAGGTATGAATACAGCAAATTAATTCTTTGTTGTTAATATCTATTTTTAACTGAAATTTTAAAGTAGAAATTTGTGTTGTCCAAATTTACATGAAAAAGGAATGACATCTAGTGGCAGGTTAAATTACTTACTGTTTTGTGGTACTAAATGACACTGTGAGGAAATCCATCATCTGCTTGCAGTGGTATGAAATTAAATGGAATATGTCCTGGTAACCTTTATCAGCAGGCTTCACTTGGCACCTATTAGAGCAATTACTGAGTAAAACTCTTTCTTGAGGAAAGCAAAGGGTATACAGGTAGTACTGCATCTGAGAGAAAATAAAAACCAAAAAGGGTACATTGTCAAAACAAAATATTTAATCTGTATTATAGTAAAAAAAAGTAAAAATGACTGCATGAAAAAACCAGCATAAAATGTCTTTTTATATGCAAAAAAAAAGCCCTAAAACAGTCCAAGCAAATCCCTATGTCTTTGCAATTTTTGCTCATTTGTTTCAATTTTAGATTAGATCCAGTACCCTTTTTAAAGATAGGGTGGCTAGGAATGCTTTCTGATTCATGTATTTTTTCCAAAATAAGGTAATTCTTTCTCAGTCCCATTGTACAATCTAAACAAATCACTTGAGAACAGCTCTAGTTTTGTACCATCCTGTTTTAAATTTATTCTTTAAATGATGTAATAAAGAAGAATAAGCAAGACAGAGAATAACATCATCCAGTGATATTGTCCACACTGAAAATTTAGACTAGAATATTGAAGAGATCTGATTTTCCTTAAGCCTGTGTTTTGGGAGGATATTAATTATTCTAATGAAACTCTATGTGTGGTTTGTTCTCAAATATGCAGTGCTTCACAGGGTCTCATCTTGTGTTATGACAGGAAATAGACTTCTGCATTGCAGCCATTTCAGGTAAGGGAAGTAAAGGTAAAAGAATATCTGACCTAGTATTAAGCCACAGGGAAATTTCTCAGTTTATATTCTGCTGATTACTCCTTTGCCTTTTGAAAGTTGTAGTATTAATAGGCAAAGATCACAGTCTTTAGCTGATGCTGAATGAAACATTCTGTGAATAAAGATCAGATCCCCTCAAAATTCATTTGTTGCCAAAACTCGACATTTGTTGCAGCTTTGATAAATTACAGCAATTTCCAAATGCACGATAAGGATTCAGTGAGATATGGCATGTGCTACCATGACTGATACACAGCCTAAAGACTGTTGGGTAGATTTACATTCATAAGTGTTTTAGTTTTTGTTGAGTTGATGTCTGTGTAGAATATTGGCAGATATATTTTACTTGTGTTTTAATATCTACCTTTAGAAATACTAAGTTTTATGAATGGTTCTTTTGTACTTTGAAAAAACCCACCAATCAAAGCACAATGACAAGCATTCCAATAAGACTAGCTGACAAGCATTCTCTTTGCATTGCCTTTTATCTAAATGTTAAACTTTTACATACAGAAGTTCAGGAGGTTTTTTTACTAAAGCTTGATAACTCACTTTAAATCTGCTGACTGGCTGAACATTCAAATCTTTATTTCTGCATGTGGCCACCATATGAACACTGAAATGGGGATATCTGTTAATACCGAGTGATCATAAATAATATATACACAGCAATATCCCTCCAAGAGAAGCTTTCAATAGCAAGTTTGAAATTGTTGTTTCAAAGTGTTATTTCACACATAACTGAAAAAAATTGTCTTGAAAGTTAGTCTGCAGTCTTTCTTTAGGAATAAGAGTTCTTGGTTTGACCTTTACATTGGACAAAAAAGACTCCAGGATCCCTCTGTAGAAGCAGCTATAACTTCATCTTCAGGTACTCCGTCAATTGTTGTTACAGATCTCAGATCCTAAATAGAAGTTTTCTAAACAAAGGAACCAGAAAATTGAATTAAATTCTGACAGTCCTTATACACTGGTGGATTATTTTGGTTCTAACCCTATTTCCAGTGAAGCTTCATTAATTCTTCCATGCCCTAGGTTATCTACTTCTGTCTTCTTATCACCTGCCTCCTATCCTTTCTTCCTTCATGCTGATATAGTTCTAGTCTCTTTGCCTGCCCTCCATTTCTCCTCTCATCATGTCAGTTTGCATCTAAATTTTTTTCTCAGATAGTACATCACATTTCTAGGTGCTTCTGAAGTCACTTTTTTATAGAAGACTTATTAACCTGAAATGATGAGGGCATAACACCTATTTATGTAAGTTATTATCAAGTTTCTTTGTGTTCTATTATCGATCTGATGAGCCTCATACAGAAGAGCTGCCTAATTCTCATCTGAAATAAAAAGAAGTGGAGATTTCAGGAGGTGAAGTTTATTATTTCAAGAAAATATTATCTTCCCAGTCTCAAATCGAAAATACGCTATCTAAAAGCCTGATCATTTCTGACTGAAGTTATTGCCAAACCTTGTCCAAAATTAAATGAGATACAAATACATTTCAAATTTCAAATGTTGAAAAGCATATGACAGAATTAACCAGTATCTCTTTTAATTTATTGCTGAAATTAGCTATTTTTTCAGGGCGGATGAATTCAAGTGAGATATTTGTCTGCAAACCTTTGTTTTCAGCTTAGCACTGATGAAGATTTCATCCCACAGAAGTGCTAGACCACCATTTAGTATATTGACACACGTTTTGACAAAAATTAAATCTACACATTCATTTCAACAAGAATTAGGCATTACACAAACTACATCAGAAACATGTCAATGACTCATATCCCAACTTTGTAAAAGTAACTGTCTCTGTATTTTGTCTGGATTTCTAAATGCAATTATATATACACTTAAGTTCAAGCAGCTAACAGAAACAAAGGGCAGCCAGACATGATTGATATAAAAGTATTTTAACAGTGAAGAGAATGGACTTTCAGATGATGGAAAGAGTGCACATCAATAGCAGTCACTAGCATAAGTTTTTCAACTGACTTAAAAAAATTACTTCCATGCCAAATAAGCAAGGAGCTGTTAAAGAGCTCCTTTGCTCCCCATAGATATAGAAAATACAAAGAAAACAGCTCTTTTGTTGTTATTCACACCTATTGTGTCAGCTGGTGAGAAACAAGCTATTTCCACTGTCACATTTTTTTCATGTTGCAAAAACATTCATTTTTGAAGTTCAAAACAGACACTTACCCTTTCCCCTAGAGGGAAAATTTGTCCCGGATACAATTATGCTGAATCTCAATCATGTATCTAAAAGAAGATGTAAGCATCTCATTTTTGCAGTAGTTAGCATATTAAAAAGGCATAGATAAAGTTCTTCCTTGTAATGTTTCTGGGGTTACTGCACTATTGCAAACTCAGAATAAATGAGGCACAGTGAAGAAAGAATAGTTTTCATTTGGAGTTAATATGACATAGGAACAATCTTCAGGAACTAAAAAAGCACTTGTATCTATGAGCTGAAGAAATGAATCAGGTGCTGAAAGACCTGGACTTTATTCTTTGCTCTGCTGCTCTTTACTCAGCTGCCTAACTTCAGCCAAGTTACTTCACAATTTGTGACCTGTCCCATTTGTCTTGGTTGTTTTGCAGATATTCTAAAGGACTGAGATTCTAAAGGTTGCTAGAAAGAAAAATCACCTTCACCATGTATGCAGCTACATGAGTGCTCTGACTCTTAGAGGAAGGAAGTTTAGTCACACTTCTAAGCTCCGTATCTCCTCTTGGCTGGCTATAAAGCAGTTCTCCGCTTCACATAATGGCTTCAGAGGCATTTAACTTTCTCCATTAGGGAACCTACACACTATAACCTCTGTGCTTTATATCATCTTGCTGAGATAGGGTGTCTCACCACTAAGTGTTGCAAAAGATGATCTACAGACTCGTTAGGGAAGTGCCCAAAATCTCTCCTTCAGTTGTATGATAAGTAGCATTCCCTACTTTTGGTGACTCTGCTAGCAACAGAGTGGTTTGCAGTCTTGACACTGTATTGATTCAACAAAATGTTTATCCTCTTTTCAAAGCTTAATTAACTTCTTGAATGTGATTTTTTGGTGTCAGGCCACTTACTGGATCTGTCAAAAGATCTGTGAGTCAACACCCAGAGGTTGCTGCGTGGCTACTGTCACCTGTTCCCATGCAGGTTGCTACAGGCACACTAATACATAGGCCTGCTGCACAGCCACCAGAAATCTGCAATAAACTGTTCATCCTTCTGAAAACATCTTCTCAATATTCAGCTGAAGATCACTATCTTAAAGCACAGTAATTCAATAATAATACTATGGCTCCATCTGAGCTTTATAGTTTATTAGCTACATGCATATTCTATGTAGAGACTTTTAAAAAACACATTATTTACCTAATAGGCTATAATGGCTCCTTCAATGCCATTATAGTAGACTACATAATTTCTTCTGACTTCATGGATCATTGACATGATAGATGAATTCTTTCACTCTCCTGCAGGCACATAACCTCCATTATCATTAGTGAGACTTACAAACACATACTGAGAAGAGAACATAACCCTTGTTGGTATTTGTTACCCAAAGTAGCACGTTTGAATTAACCTCTCTGCTACAAAGCAGCCAAGGACAGATAGTAACCATCAGATTGTTCTATGATATCCATATCCATTGTGTATTTAATTTGTTATTTATTATCCCCATCATACTTGAAAAAATGAATCATTAGAACACAGGACAATTAATTTCTAATTCCACATCTAGAACTGAATTGCTGTGCGACTTTCAATCAGTTGAAACTCTTTAACATGTGTATAACAAGGATAATGCTACTTACCATGTCACATTCAAAGGGACCTTCTGATGCTTAATTAATATATGTTTGCAAACATCTATTAGGCAGAAGGCAATGTCTATGTGTAAAAGAGCTCAACTACAACTACCTCATAGGCATTTTCACAATATAATTTCAAAGAAACAATGATTAAATAAAACACTGCTTGCATTAAAACTCCTAATAACATACACAGAAATTGAGCTGTTGAAGAGGTTTTCCATTTTTATAGCAGGCATAAATGTAGGGTAGTATGCAGTGGTTGACCTTTGAGATAGAAGAGGTCAAATGGTTTTGTTAATGAAGCAATAAACTTTCAATGCATTAATTCATTAGATTAAAATGAAGAACAGATAACAGAGCTATTTTAGCACTTCAAGTCCTCATAAAAAAAAGGCACCTAATAGGGATCCTAAATAGAAAATGTGAGTTTGTGATGGAAGAACTTGTTAAATTAGAAAAGTAAATGGTATTTTGTCTTGAAACTGTTTTCTCAAATGCATAACTATTATTACTTATTTTGTTACTACAAGACCAAAGAGTCAGTTAGTACTGTAATAACTTGCTAGAGATGTTTCATTAGAATGATGACTTGGTTTTGTCAATAAAAGATGTTAGTCTTATTTTATGCTAACTTCTGCTGTGTGATTTTGCCTTCAAAAGGTAAAAGAGAGGTTGATTTGCTTATGGAAATTTTATATTGCTGTCAAATTTGGGATTGTTTACCATCCTTCTTATATGAGGTTAAAATAAATCACATACATTCTCACTTGTTACATTCTAAAGTAGAAAGTCACTAATTTTTTTTAAAGTTTAATTTTTTTCATTCTTTTTTTATTTTTTTCAGAAAGCAAGAGGAGGGATCAGAACTCATCACTGTTTTATAAGCAATGTTCTTCAATTGGACAGATAACACTGCAATAGTCAGTTTTATTAAACAGATCATCAGAGTACAGTAGGGCTCTAGAGTCACAGCTCTGTATCATATGTTTTGTTCTAATCATATGAGGAAAAGGCCGCAATAGGGAAGGGACTTACTGCACAGGATAAATCAGTCCAGATTGCATTTGCTGACTACTTAAACACACATGGTCAGCTTGGAAAACCAGGAAACTGGAAGATATACAGAATTACATCACCCACTTGACCTCATGCTAGCCTCATATTCAAATATACCTTCTGAAATAGTTTTTTTTTAAATTATCCTGTGAATCCAGCAGGTTCAAATATGTTTGCAAATAATATTTAAAATAAATTCATTCTCACAGATAGTTGCTGAGGACCAAATGTATCACTAGCATAATAACATGACAACATACATGGGATGTTTATTGACAAAGAATACATATAAGTCAATGGGAAGAGGTGGCAGTTTTACTTACTGTGAACTTCAGAGAAAAAAGAAAGAGGAAGCCAGAGAAAACCACATTAAATTAGCTTCAAAGAACTGGAGGCTGAAAACCAGGATTGCCTTCTTGGGCAGAATTTTTCGCAGGAGCTGCCAGCCGGTTATGTACCCTCAGTAAAATTGTTCCAGCGGGTGGCTGCAAGGGAAAAATAAACATTATTGAATATGATGAAAAATCTAGAAACAAGGTAGCATCTCTTGAATGGTGAAATAGGGATTGCAAACACTTCTTGTAACTACAAGTCTGAAGATAGTTTAGGGGATGGGATATTTTGTTTATTAAGTGGTAGAGTGTCTCTTGACTCCTTTTCAAAGCTCCTAGTAGGGAAAGCACAGCTAATACAAATTTTGTCCCCCCTCATATAGCAATTCTAGACAGCTCCAGGGACAACATGTGCATGTGATACTTTTCATTTCCTCTCCCCTTCCACCTCCATTTCCTGCACAGATAAGGAATGTCCACAGGCTTATCTGAAGTGAAGATAGAAATACTGTATTTTGTAAGATCTGACATTTATTTAAGATCCAAGAAGTTATAATGTCAATTCCCCCTTCAGAGAAACAGCACAATCAGTTTCAAGGCATTCAGTATACATTCTTGTGTCTGCTGAGTCCTTGCTAAGATAACTATTAAAATTATCTTGGTCTAAAAGTGATATTGCTAAGAGTGTGTAAGACTCATATTAATTGATATTTAGTTGGTTGATATTTAATTGGTCTGATGCCCATGCTGTTTTACTAAAAGTACCAGGAATAAAGTATCATTACCACTGCAGATCCATCTCCCAGGAAGGGAACATGACTAATATGAAAGCTTTTCAGCCCTGCATTGAAGTGTCAGTGACACATAGAGTAATCCAGAAGCATCATGTGTCTCTGACCAGGTTGAAAAGTTGGCTCATTTGTAATGAAATCCTCATCAAATGAGCACCTTTCCTATACTCATGTTCAGAATGAAAAAAAAAATTACACACTGGCTGATACCATGGGAATGAGTAGAAAATTAGATGGATTCCCTTGATTAATGGGAGTAGCTGCATTGGTTCCCTCTTCTCAAGCACAGCTGCTCTGCATAATGCCTAGTTTTCCATGATACTGTGTTTGTGGTATTTATGATCTTAGTTTTGTACAAGTATGAACACATGAATTAAACATCATTTAAATTTTACTTTTGTTCTTCAGTTACACTTAAGCATACAGATAAAATCTTGGATTTTCACTCTCCATCAGTTTTTCAAGCTCTTTTTTTTCCTTGATAATAAGCAAGATTAGTTCTAGATGGCCCTGACATTTTATGTAGGCAGAAAATGGAACATCTTTATTACCTCCTCAGGGATGTTGCCTTCTTCACATATGCCCTTCTACCTCCCATTAACTTTAATAGGATTTCCTCCTGCCAATCCACATGAGAGCAAACACATATCTAATGTAAGTATTTTTTGTTCAAGGGCCACAAGCTTGAAGACGAACTATTCTGAAGGGCTTTCATAACAAAAAGATACACAGTAACATACCCTTCAAATCTAAATGTATGTGTTTTGACACCTTCTTTTCACATGTGCTGAAAAACCCAGAGAAGAGACCGCATCAAACTGAAAGTGGGGGGATAAAGGTGGGGGACAGGGAGGGAACAGGGGAGGAGAAAACCACACCAAAAAAAACCTCCAAAAAATCCAAATCATTTTAACATAGACTAGTTCATAAAAAATGTCAGAAATAAAAGGGTGGAGAAAGGTGTTAATCTACTACTTTTCAGCCCTACAGTATTACCCACTACATCTTTCTCCATAAGGAGTCACAGCAAAATCAATGTGATACATCAAAACACTAACATGGAAACTGGTAGAAACTGGTCATAGTTCCTTATAAATATTTTTAATACTAATCATAATAATGATTCATTCTTATCCAGAATCTTACCTCTAAGGATTCTAAGCATCAGTTACATTGATTCTTATAGTCCATCACTAACACCACTAACAGCAGCCTCATTTTACAGAGGGAAGAGGGGTATGCTGTTCTCCCCTTGAGCTACCTAAAAAGGTCACTTGAGTATTGAAAAACTCCCACAGGGATTCACTCATATGTTCTTCCCCTGATTAATCTACTCGAGGCAGGACTGCATCTACAGAATTGCTTCTACCTTCAGCAAAATGGGAAGACTTGTAGAGATTTGCCTGAGAGAATGAAATTGAAGGCAGCTTTTCTTTGTGAGATAATGTGCTTATGAAGGGCACTATCCCATAGTGTAAGGAAGCTATTGCGGCATTGATTAGTCACAAGAGAACAAAATAAGTTCTTCTCTCAAACTGCAGGGATTTCTTCTTTATGATACATGATTGCAAACCACTAAAGGAGTAAGAACTGTTTTTCCTTTTATGTACATTGGCTAAATACCATAATATTTTGTTAATAATATTATTACAGAAAAACTGAACACTGATACATTAAATGTAGTCTTACCAGATTTTCCTAAAAGAAATAGCTAATTGCTATTTAATTTACAATTACAAGGCCAAACAAGGCCTCACAAAATAAAGGTATAATCTTTTTTAGATCAAATCTGTCAAAAAAACCCAAAAATTTCACAATTGAAAAACGCTGTAGCAAGCTAAAAAACAAAGCTCTCTAAATTGTTAATTCTCAAAATGTTTCTAGTTCCTGTATTTTACCACAAAGCACTTCTCAGCATTTCAGTAGTTAAAAAAAAATAAAACAAACAAACAAACCAAAACATAAGCTCCTGAAGTTTTTCAAGGAAAAAAAGTCTACTCCTCTAACTGCTGGCTCAACAGAGCATTGATATTCATGAAAACACTTCTGGCATGTTTAATGTTAGGTTTGTTTTTAAAGACATATTATGTTAATGATATTGTAGAATTTTTATGAAATTTAAGTATTTTTCCTTAATGATTTTCTGAACTGAGATCACAAACCTTAAATGCTACTAATAACTGATTTTTTAATACATACCTTCCATTGCTATTCTGCAATAGTCACTTTCAGTCAGTTATTCTCATCAATGTACCTGCTGGTAAACTCGAAGCATCATTTCAAATGCACATAAAGGCTTTTGAATACAATCACTGTAAATCTCTGGTTTTAGGACTAGAATTGCATTCATGCAGAAACAAAATGAAAGCTATAGTCAGAAACTAAACAGATTTCTATGAATGTAAAAGCATCAAGGAAAAAAAGAAAGCATGTCATCGTGGCTTGTAGAGCCCATACAGCAGGTGTTTTGAAACTCGACATGATTTTCAATTCTATACCTGTGCAATAACAAGAAATCAACACTATAGTGTTAATGAGGCAATTATATTGGCATGGGAAGAGAACCTTTAAATCATTCAAAGCTGTTTTGCACAGGGGTAAGTCCTCTAAATTCAGACTATAACTCCACTGCTGAAAATTTCAACATTTAGAGAAATATCAAAATTATCATATTTCTAAAGTAGCATACCTCACTGTTACTGCTTATGTAGAGTTTTAGGTACAAATTTTTTACAAGTTGAAAGATGCATGCAAATTAAAAAGTAACAATTATAAACTGGTAACAGTAGAAATTTAGCTGCTAAAAGCCAGTTCTGACAGAAAATCTCCATCCAAATAAGTGCATTTCCCACTGAATTAAATGTTCTCATTCATTTCCTGTTCCTGCCTGAAATGATTGTGAGACATTGTGTGTCATTGTGAGACATCTTAATGGTATCATTTGGTTTGCATCAATTCATTATTCTCATGTTATATTAAAATGTTGAATTTTGAAGTTCCTCTGCCTTAATCACTTTTCTAATCTGCTGTGATACTTCAGAGCAATAGCAATCCAACTGTGCCATTAATTCATTCCATCATAGAAGTGAAGATCTCCATCTGGATGTACACATAACAGTGTACTGGCATTTTCCTCAGGCTGTAGTGAAATTGCCACATCACTATCTGTCACAGGCAGCAGGCATTGACCTGAGAGCCCAGTCCACAGGTGTTAAAAGGAAAACTCAAAGTAACACAATGTATCCATGTGATTTCTCTCAGAAATAAGCTAGATAACCACCCCTGCCATGCTAAGAGCTCAGTGTCTGTGCCACCATACATCCAGGTTCTTCTAAAAGGCTGGCCCTTCTAAAGGGCTTTCTGCCTTTCACTGCCCTAACCAGGCAGAGTGAGATGTCAATATTCACGCAATGAACTGCATCGACTGATGTCTATCGAATCAAGGGGGAAAAATGGCTCTCTTGGCTATCTCATCTCTTGGTACATGTCTCACTGTACCAAGCATGGTGTTTGTGGGACATGATACTGGGAAAAAAATTCTCACTGGAAGTACAGTACCGGACTACAGCTTAAATGATAATTTTTTTATAATTATTATTTTAAATTATATTTAATCTATTGATGCTCTCATCCTTTCTGGATTACCCAGAAATCTCTTGCTGAAATCTCTAAAATAATAAAAATGCTAGTTTTTGCTATTCTATCAATAAATAGTATTTTACCATTCTGTACAAACCCAGGGCATTTTAAATTTGTGACAGAGAAATACAATTAACACTGTGATTTTGAACACAACACTAGTGTTTTGATTGCAATTTTCAGATTTAAAAAAAAACAGAAATTATGTTGATTTGACTTGTTCATTTAATCTAGGTGGGAATTCAGTTCATTCACTCTGAAATAGAGCAACTGCTTTCAAGGCTGACCAATAGAGCAGGAGGAAAAAACCAAACTTAAACACCCCGCTAGACCCCAAGTACACAAGTCAGAGCCCACAGCTTGAGGAGAGGCTGATGAAACATTCTTGTTGCCCAAACCTATTCTCCAACTTTAATTAGCAATGAGAAGGGCAGAGCAGAGGGATTTTTTCCATAGTAACACATAGTTATGAGTCTCCTTCACCTTCTCATTCAGGGCTTGTACATTTTCTTTATCAGTATGGATAAAGAAAATGTCAAACATAGTTTTTTAAAATCAAAATAAGATGCCAGGAATGGTTGCTACACCTGTACTATTCTATCAACACCTCATATCCACGAATACAGCAGAAATACTTCTTTCTTATCCACTGCCAGATAGTAAGAGAACCAAGAGCCAAGAAAGTCAGAACTGGTTCTCCTACACAGTCAAAAAGGAGGGAGGACTTTGGTTTACAGAATGACTCAGGAACAGTCTCTGAAAAACCCTCAGATGAGGTAATACCAAAAAAAGGCACATTCTTTGCATTTTACCCATCTGCATTACCAAGAAAAGCTAGATAACCACTGAAACATTCTGTAACCAATTTGTATCTCATACTATATATTCCTCCAAAATAATGTGCAAATGATGAATTATGGTTAAAGAAGACAACCACTTATATGAAAACCCAAATTACAAAAGCATAATTAGTAGTGTGCTTTATTACTTCTAATTCTCAAAGCTGAAATTCTTGGAAATGGATTTTTTGCCTCCACTATATGCAGCACCAATATATTCTGATTCAAAAATGCATTAAAATTTCTCCCTGTTCTGAGAAATAGATCACCTCATTTAGGCTTAAAAGATGATACTTATTAGAAATCTTTTTTTCAGAGAACTATTATTTTTCCATATTGCTGCTTCAAAAGAAGTTTACTCCATACAAAGGTGGCTTGGAATGCACCAGTAGGCTGAAAATATGAATGAGCCTACAGGTCGGTTTTAAGCAGATTTCAACTTAGAAAGTCATGATGTCACAAAAAGTAATTTTCCCTTTAGTTAATATTTTTAAAAATAAAATAATGAGCAAATAATTTAAATAATCTATTAAAATAATTTAAAAATAAACTCTAGATTCAATGTTCTGTACAGAGGGCATCATCTCAATGCAGCAAAATAAAGGAAAATTATTTAATAGGTATTTCATAAAATATCAGAATTATATGCTCTGTTCAGCCTTAAAATAGCAATGAATCTTTAGCTTGTTAGGTAGAGTTATTGAATTAATAAATACTGATTTGTTATCATTAAAAAAAAAGTACTAAGAAGTAGTTAATCTGAAAGATCAGCTAAACAAAGAATCAAAGGTACTAAAAAAAAGTCAAAAAGCTGACTCAATCTCTATTGATATTTTTAAAGCACTTTGAATCCAAAGAACGTTCTTAGGAAATAAAAATGGAAATTTAGTAGTGATTCTTCAGACAAGTAAACAAGGCAGATGATAAATTAACCCACAGTTTGCCCACCTCATGGCCAGTAATAAGCTCTAACAAAGGATGTGAGCAATAGGGGGCTCAGGGAAAACAACACGATTAATATCTGTCTGCATGGTATTGTGGAAAACAGAGCTTCTCAAATTTATTTTGTACAAAAATATCTGCCATTTGATAGAAGAAAGTATCCATAACACGTTTTACATCTGGAAGTTTCAAAACAGGAGAATTTCTTCAGATGTACATGCAGCTGACCAGGAATCAATCACAACTATCATGTTCTGCTCTCTTTGTCAACTTCTTCTTTCTCATAATACAACAGCCAGGATATCTTCCAGATTCAGTGTCAGAAAATTTCTTAACCTGATCTTCTTCAGCTCAGTGGTTTCACCATCACCTATTGTCCTGTGCAATAAATAGAGAGGGAATCTTCTCTGCATTCCACTTTTCTGAGACATGCTTTCAATGGGAGAGAACTGAGGAAGTTTTGAGATATGTCCTTGAGCCAATAATCTCCAAAGCCATTTGGAGGTAAGAAATACTCAGTACTGTGGTTTGCTTCTTTTCATGGATGCACTGAACAACTTAAAAAAGACAAATATTTCTCTGTTGAGTGGTTTGCACAGCTTCTGTATAACAGCAAGGCACTGTGTTCTGTGCTTTAAATGAGGAATTGGGTTTGCCTAAATTGTTTTCTAAATTTGCTTTACAAATGAGTGGAACAAAGACAATTATTTTGTAAAGGTATATGGTGGGTTGAACCTGGCTGTGTAGCAGGTTCTTACCAAGCTGTTCTACCACTGCTCAGTTGGACAGGGGGGAGAATGTAAGATGGAAAACAACTCATAGGTTCAGATAAGGCAGTTTACTAAATAAAAGCAAAAAGTTGTGTATGCACAAGCAAAGGGGCATAAAAGGGTTTTATTTTGACTTCCCATCAGCACACATTATCTGTTCAGTTGCCGGGAAGCAGGGCTTCAGCACATATAATGGTTGCTCTGGAAGGCAAACGTACATAATGAATCCACCCCCTTCCTTCTCCTTTTCTTAGCTTTTATAACTGAGTCAACAGCATATGGTATGGAATATCCCTTTGGTTAATTTGGGTCAGCTGTCCTAGTTGTGTTCCCTCTCAGAATCTTGCCCACCTCCAGCCTACTGATGAGGGGCAGAAAGAGGGAGAGTCAGTGCTGATGCTGTGCCATCACTGCTTGGCAGTAGCCAAAGCACTGGTGTTTTATCAGCACCTTTCCAGGTACCAGTGCAAAGCACAGCACTGTGAGTGCTGCAATGGGGAAATGAATTCCATCTCAACCAGAACCAATAAAGGTGAAAAAACCTGAATGACACCTATTCTCTTGCTTGCTGACCAGCTCTCCTAGCAAAAGGTGTCACCTAAATCTATGCATCTTTAGCTCAGGAAGGATCCTCTTGTCCTCTTCCAGATGTGTTTGCCTGTACTTTTGGTTAAGCATATGTGATTCTTCCAGGTCAAAAGTGGGTCAGACTGCTCTCATCACCCACCAAGAACACAGCAGCCTTGAACAAAAGGGGTTGGTTGTTTCTGTAGACATTCACCTATGTAAAGCCTGATAACATGAGGTGCCTCACACAGGGCTGCAGGGTCACTGGGGAATACTAAAAGCCAGTATATGGCCACTGGGCTTTATAAGTAGATGCTGACCTAGGACCAGAGAGAGCAGATGAGCTCAGGGATACAGTGAGTGCTGTAAGGGTGTGATAAGGTGTCAGGGCCCTAAGGGCACCCACTGGCTCTGCAATTACTTCTCCCTTCCAAGAGGCTGAGCCATTGCTGTTCATGGTCAGCTCTGACCACTGACTTGTCTTTTCATCAAGGATTCTAGTGAAGCAGAGATAGCAGTGACAGCAGCTAAACAGTTCACAAAGTATTTTAAGGTATGCGAACTGATTTCTGTGTGTTGCAAATCTAATACAACTATGCAAACTGTATGTCACAGAAACATGCTGTCATTTTTTGTTACTGAAGCTATTGGCATTTGAATAATGAGGACATCACCTTTTATTCTAAAGAACATAAGAAATTAAAGAAAATAAGATGTTAGATATTCTTCAATATATTAATGTTTCTCTAGGTGGTAGGCAAAATGACATTCATAAAGACATTTCCTATTATCTTCTTAATTATATGGCTTATGATTGGCTACACGTTCCCACAATTAAACTAGTACTATACCTCAAGAAACATGTGCTGGTTTAAGGGTAAACCAGCAGGAGAAATGGACCCACCACAAAAGAGATTATAAGTCAGAGTTACAATTTAATGAAAGGTATTACAATAAATACACTGACACAAAGAGAAACCTGCTTTCAACTCACCAAAACCCAGCAGTATAACCCAGTGTCCCGGGGCACAAGCCCAAAGGGGTTTGTTAGCCCTTATGCTGAGACCCACATGGTTCCCCCAAGTCCAAAGCAAAAGGAAGTAAAGAACCTGTTGGTGCAGATGATGGCTGGGGTCTGGAGTGATGGCTTCCTCCTGTCGAGGTCCTGCTGCTCCTCTGCCCCTCTTATGTACCTTCAAGGAGCACCCAGTCCCTCCCCCAGGGCGGGGACTCACACAATGGGTGATTAACTCTGAGTCATGGGGTATTGTTGAACCATTGATGGCCCATTAGCAGCCACACCCCCTCAGGCTGGGTGTGAAGGTGCTAACAACTCCCTGGACAGCTGCTGCAAATGGTCCATTGTTCTTGGGAAATGAATAGAGGGGGGTAGAATACATAGCTTTGATCACCCCCACACAGTGACAACTGGTCCCACCTGCTGAACTAGGACAAAACAAAAAAAGGCAAATTTTAACAAAACAAAAGTAATTTAAAAATATCTAAAACCATTACCACTTTATATCAGTAAAATGCAATTAAAAAAAATTTTTGAAAGATGTCTTTTACAGAAAATGCAATTTTAGTTAATACCATTTTTCTTTTATTTTATTCCAAGAAGGATCCAGAAAGACAAAAATTCCAGAGCCACGGACAAGAAAACTGACATGGAAGACCATTGCACAAAGATTGGTTAGAGAATGTAAGGGCAACTGGGTAGCTGAGCTGTTTTCTCTGGGCAACTGAATACCAGCAAAAGACACATGAAACATACAGGCACTCCTTAAGACCAAACTTAAAACATTTTTACAATCAAAAACACCCAACTGTTTATCAGGAGTGTCACACGCTATCTACCTAATCCACCACTAAATTACCAGAAACCCCCTAATTCATCTATCTAATAATATCTTACTAATCTATCACTAAAATCCTGTAAAGGAAAAGCTTGAAGTTCTGTAATATTTTTGGATAAAACAACCAAAGACATTTCCTAGAGTCTCATTGTTACTGTGTTGAACTTTTGCCTACCCTATAAATCAGAACTCAATACTCTAGGTATTTAAATTACTGTGTCCCCTGCTTCTCTGTACAAAATGTTCTGTGTTTTACTATAACATACTCTGAGAATACACTGGGTGTAAGGAGAAAATAAATCCATTCATATTTGAGCACTTCAGAGTCTAGCCAAAAATTGTAGTCTATTAGTATTGCAATGCACTAAAAAAAAAATCTCCGAATGGGCAGTGCTTGTGAGATGAAGGTATCTTTTATTAGACCCACCAATACAAAGAGGAACATAATAACAGTAAAAGATAAAAGGTAACTTCCTACTACCATGTATTGTTTATATTTTTTGACAGTCACAGCTACCATAAGGATACTTTTACTTTAGAGCAGCACTTAGCAGACATGTCTGTGGCAGAACAATGACTGCTCTAACAGGACATTTCCACACCCAGAGGGCTCATGGCCACTGGCTGTATTTGGATCCACTGCACAGTAACGAGGGCTACCATATACAAGGGTATAAAAAAAAAATCCTTAAAGATATAATTGGAATATTAAAAAGATTACAACCCCTTGTACTACATATCACTTCACTTGTTCAGCTGAACTGATTCCATTTGCTTTTGTTTTTCTCAAATGATGCATACAATACCAGAGTTAGTACAAGTTTCCTGCTGTGATAGCAAGTACTTCTCCTCCCCAAAAAGTTGTTCGAATTGGATGGCTAGCTCAGTTAGTCAATCAGAAATAGATATTAGAGGATGATTAAGGAGAAAATCCTTGTTTTCAACTCTAGTGGTAAATTAGGAAAGAGTTGCAATTTTTCATATTTATCCAGGAACCTTAAGATAACTTCAGTAAAAGGGATTTAGTGGTGTGAATTTAAGTCTTTTTCAGAAGCCATTTAAGACATCCATTTCCTCACACTAATTTTTTTCTCATTTTAATCCACATCTCTGAATAAGCTTTCATGCTGTTTTGTAAGATCTTTCACCCGAATTGCATGATAATACACCACTGTGTGTTAAGTTGAAAGACCACCTATCTTGGAAAGCCTACTTAATACTCATATGCAAATCCTTGTACTCTGTTTTCAGGCAAGCACCATGCTGAGTCTTTGTAGTGTTGTCTGGGATAAAAATGCATGTGAACATGGAAATATAAAATTAAATTTTTGGAGTGTATACACTTTAATAATAGCCTTTCTACCCAATTAAAGGTCTCTATACTGCTTAATTCAAGAGCTTTTGTTTTTTTACACCAGATCAATTTGAAAATTGCTTTAAAACCTACAATATTCTGAGGGATTATTATCCTTTTTAAAAAAATCTATTTCATTTTTAAGCCATTTAAGCTAATAGCTTAAAGCTAATACTTAGACCAACAGGACTTTTTCATGTATTAGGACTCCAAACAACTGACATGTAGCTATTTATTTACCAGGGCAGTACAAAGTCCACATGTTTGGAATACAGTCATTTTTCAGATGAAAACTGTACAAAAATCAGCTCATCAGAGAGTTGTCAAATGTTCTGGGCCTGCTCTGACCATTATTCTTTTGTTTAAAGGGCTCCTATGAGGTCAGAAGTACCCTGGCCACAGCCAGCAGTGGCAGCAAGAAGGAACATCCCTCCCTGGATTCCCTCCCTAACATACAAAAACACAGGAAAGCACCTTTCCATCTTGTCAGAAACCAAAACCTTGTAAAGAGTAGGAATGCAAAAACTCAGCTTTTACCAGAGGTTTCTGATTAACCATTACTCTGGGCACTAGCTACATCAGAGATTGTTAAACCACAAGCATATCTTAGGAGGGTCAGGGATCTTAGCTTTGTTAGTCTACAATAAATCGTGATTAAGTTGGATGGTCTCATCTAAATATGCTCCCTAGTCCACCAGCACTTTGGTAAGGACCTCTGCAGCATGCTTATCACTGTAATGGGTCTCTATAACCAGTAGCTCATTCAGTCTTTTAGGCACAATAGCCTTCTAAGAAAATGAAATTTTTCCTTCTCACATGATCCTGTTGAATAAGTCTATTATCTGTAGTAAGTAATTCTCTATAAAATGGTCTGAAACTCTCATATTTCTTCTGAACTAGCTGGTTTTGTCATTTTCTATTCCTGGCTAGTGGGTTGCTAAAATACCTATTTTCTCTCAAGGTTTTCAGCTAAAGACTTATCTGCCTTAGTGCCTTTTGGAGTATATTATATCTATCTTAGAGTCTGTTCTGCTTTACTGATTTTTCAAAAATTCAGCTCATCTCAAACCTTCTAACCTGTTCTGTAATTTATTTATTTATTTGTAATCTATTGTCTTATATTTGAATTCCAGGACTGAAAAGATAGTCATATCTTCCATGAGTTCTGGATTGTTTTCTTTTTTGTGGGTAGTTTGTTCTTTTACAGATGGGGAACTTTGTAAAAACAATACTCTTTATCACTGCTTCACCTGTATATGATTTAGCCTTTTGATACTCTATATTGTCTCTGAAATATTTCTGAAAATTCACACATAACATTATTATTCTCTAAGGAAGTATAGACAATCATTCATTGCAGTTTGTCTCTGCAAGGTCTGATCATTTTGATTCTCAGTGTTTTAACACTGACTAGGCTACTAAGTATTCAAACTTACTGCTCTTATGGACACAAGTATTTTCCTGATCATTTCATTTATAGGATAAATCAGTCCTAGAATAAGTCATAGTAAATCAATCCTTGAAGCTGAATCAGGTGACACAGATTAGTCAATATAGTCCATAACTTTCAAACATAATCTGGATATTCCCCTGTATTTGAACCAAGAATAATTTCTTGTCTCAAAATTTCCCAAGAATTCTAAAATCTACAGAATAACAAGCAAGCAAACAAACAAAAAGTCAATCATGAAAGTACAATATCAGGGTTAAGGTAGCTATTGCTTTTAACTTTCACTGTGAGTTATTCTCGATCAGCATAGAACTACTATCCTCCTCTGTCTTTTAAAACAAAATAAGTATGTGCAGCTAAGAAAGCTGCTGTTTGACTGGCTTAGAGATTATTATGGTGCTTGAGTTTGTTATGTTCAGGCATTTTTCATCACCGTGCTACACAAGTAGTTTTTTTGCAACATATATGACATATAACATTTATCTTTATTCCTTGTAAAAAACTTTATTTTGATGGTGACATTCAAGATTTTTAATAGTTACAGAATGTTTGTTACCAGTTCACTGATTCCAGTCTAGTTTACAAGCTCATATTCTTTAACTCTTTTTTTTTTGGGAATATAATTCCACTCCTGTCCCATAGGCCCTGTCAGTACTTTCATGGAGTGCTAAGTACTTATTATCAGTTGTAATAACTCTGTATTTATTGATAATTTCTTCACCTCTTTTTCAAACTATACCGCTGCTTCACTGAGACCTTTTTAATGTGAGAATCATGAGCTTTCTCATGAACACTTGACTCTGCCTGTACTTCAGCAATGTAATACACCACAGAACTAAGGTCTGGCAGTATCCAGAGAAGAAAGATTTTCTTTGGTAAAGATTTCTTTCCTGCAGAGAGATAACAAGTGAAATATTTTTAAATATTTCTAAACTTCAAAAGAGAAGAATTTTTCAGTTTCACTGACATTAGACATTAGAAAATCCAAAATCTGCAACCAGCTGAGATCAGAAACAGGTTTTTTATTTTACCTTTAAATTTTTTTTAAATAAATTTATGGAACATTACTAACTCTGTAAATGTAAAAGGTGTCTTCATTCATATCTGAAAAATAGAAAAAATTCTACTTTATTTTCTACTTAAAGAAAATATTTATTATCATTTATTATCAAATTATTATTATTTATTATCATTTATTGTCAAATTATCAAAATATTATTATTATCAAATATTTATTATAATTTACCTTTTATATTGCAGTATTTTACTGCTTAGTATGCTGTGTAGAAAATAAAATTAAATCCTGGATAATGCTTGAATACGTCTTTAAAAAAAAAAAATAACAACTTTGCAGCTAAGATAGGGTTTTCCAGAGCCAAAACAAGAAGTGATTCCTTAGCAGATTATATTTTTATCTTAGCCTCTGTGTTTGGGATCTGAACAGAGGTATTCTCCAATAAAAAGATTTATCCAGTTTCTGTAGCAAGTAGAATGGTGTTGAACAGACAACTTTTTGTAAAAGAAAATCACAGTGTTATATCTGAGGGTTTCACAGAATCACAGAAAATGCCAGGTTGGAAGAGGCCCACAAATCCAACTCCTGATCCTGCACAGCACCATCCCCAAGAGTCATGCCATGGGCTCGAGAGTATTCAAACACTTCTTAAACTCTGTCAAGCTTAGTGCTCATTTCCCTTAAATTTCTAAAACTGCTGTATTTTAGGGAGGCAAATGGAACACTTCATTTAGTATGTGTTGATTCTTAAATAGAATAATTTTATTAATGAACTGTTTTGCTATCCCCATTTTCTCTGAGTCTTCAGAGTGATTACACTTCTTTTAACTCCCAAGACCCACAAATAAGAAAAACAGTGCATTCACATTGTCTGTACTGTCTTGGTTTCTACTTTTGTCTACTATAACTTTTAGAAATCACCCTACTGATGTACTTTACACAGGTTCCAGCTGTTTGACTGTCATAAATGCACCTTAAATATATAAAATTATGGCACGTTCACAACCTACTAAGTTGCATTATAAAATGTCAGAAAGCAAACATTTTCTTGCTTCAATGGCAGTCTTGTTTACCTTGTTGATAGATTTATCAAAGAAGCTCCCCATCAGATGCAGGGGTTGCTTTGTGCTATGCATAGATGTAAGACTTGAATTACCCTAAACAGGAACAAAACTCAAAACAGCATAGGTGGAGCTATTTTAAATCCAACAAAAGAATTTACACAAAATTATTTATCTCCTATGAGAAGAAAACAATTTAGGTAGAAATAAGTAACAGCATAAAAAATTTCCTTGCTTCCAGGACTGAGGGAACTGTATGTTGTGATTTATTTTAGAGTAAATGTTTTCTACTTCTCCTGCTCTTTCCACAATAGGCATTTTAGTCATGTCAAGAATTCCCTATATGTTTTCAAAAGATTTTATTTTTACAGGTATTCTGCTTATTGAAATTCATGCCATACGACCTGTTAAAATCTTGTTGATTCAGGCAAGTGTTTGAAAGTAAGGGCAATAGTTTCATCTATCAAAGTGTACAAGTCACACTACTTAGCACAATCAAAAGTAGTGTTAAACTTTAAATGTTTAGGACTTCAAGATTTTTTTTTAAGATAGGTAATTTCTGTTCTTCCAAGACAGATTCACCTGTCTATAGTAGCTCCATTTTGCAGTACTATGGTTCTGTCATCATCTCCTACCTTTGATCTAATCATCACAAGAATATGTATTTGTCTATGACAATGCAAAATGTCTTGATGTCAGTTAAATAAATTCAATTCTTTTTTTATTGCTGTGCTGTCAAAGTGGTGGATAGAAGGACATGGATCAACATTCATCTTTGCTGGTTAAACTCAGAAAAAATTAAGGTGTCTGATTGTTTCTCAGTTTCAGCTCAAACTATACTTGGTTTTGATTGATATATTGAGTGTAAGAGAGGTTCATTAGCTGAAAATCTTGGTACAGTCTGACTTCAAAATGTAACCTGAAAAGTGTGTTTGTCAGATTATTAAAGATACGTGTTATCCTTTCAAAAATACTTGCTTCCCTTAGAAATGTGTCTGATTTCTGAGAAGCCTCTTCATGTTTTTTTTCTCCTGAAAGAAAGGCATATCCACAGTGTACCTGAGCAGACTAAATTTTCAGCAGCTTTATCATACAAAACCTTCCCTTTAAATATTTTTATTGCTGTGTGAGGAAATACACGTTCTTTCAAGTAAGTACTACTACTAAGGAATAAAACAAAAAACTTTACAGTGATTGTCCAGTCCTCTCATTTGTCAAAGTCTCTCTGCAGGGCCTCCCTGTCTTTGAGGAAGTAACAGCTCCTCCCAGTTTAGTACTGTTGGCAAACTTACTTAGTATACGTCAAGTCCTGCATCTGCTTGAATTCTGCCATTTTGGAATTGTCTGTTCCTGTACTCTTAGGAAGCGTTTTTAAAAAGTGTCCAGCACTGATGGACCCCAGCACCTTCAAAAGCATTTCCCCAGGCGTTCTACCCACTAGTTCCCTGAGCAGCCTGAAGTTTGCTCTCCTCATGTCCAGGGTCGAAGTTTTGCTGTCACTTCTCCTCCTCTCAACAGGGATTCAAATTCATATACTTCATAATCACTGTGGCCAAGATGACCACCAGTCTCCACTTCACTCACAAGATCCTCTCTGTTAACAATCAGCAAATCAAGAAGGGCTTCTTTCCTAGTCGGCTCCCTTAGTATCTGTCCCATGGAGTTGTCATCCAGCTATTTTAGGAATCTTCTAGACCTGTTTGTGCTATCTGTGTGGTGTTCCCAGTTAAGCTGAAATTCCCAGTTAAGTGGTGTTCTTGGCAAATTCAAGTCCCCCATAAGGACAAGGGCTATTGATTTGGAAGTGTCCTTTAGTTCCTCCAAGGATAATTCTTAGTTCAGAGAAAACAGAATTTCTATCTTCACACTTAAGATTATATTTGAAAGACAGGAAGCCACATTGTGCTAGTCAAAACAATTGCAATACCCTAGGCAAAAGTCATCTACCAAAGTAATCATAAATCTCTACCCAAAGTTCAGACTGAGTTCTCCCATCTGTTTTCTTCTGTACTGTCCTGTGTAGCTTCAAAGTACAGCCAGCCCTGGACCCTACAGGCAGGCATATCTCCACTGTGAACCCAAAATATCACTAATGCCTCCTATGTTTACATGGAGACTTTAGGTTTATCAACCCTGAGTTGCTAGAAGATGAATCACCATGCATTCTGAGCATCATTTTCCCCATAAGCCATTACTATTTTCTGGTCTGTGTGTCAAGACACAAAACTCAAAGGCTGACTGCAAAACTCAGCTCAGCTCATATTGTTGTGCAGTGGAAATGTAATGAAAAGATGAAAAGATACCACACAAAAAAAGAGCTGTGTTGCTCTGCTGTGAAGCAGATGTCAGGTTCACTTTCTTTCTTGATAAATTCTTTATTTTCCTTCTTTTGAGGGTACAGAATACAGATACATTGCTGTTTTAAAAGTCTACTCATGTAGAAATAAGCCAGCATAAGGAAGTTTGGTAACAACCTGCCTCCCTTTTACAAAATAAAAATAATTAAAATCTAATGAAAACTATAAGAAGAAAGAGGTTGGAATGAGTCTGCCTAAACAGCAGTCTGAGGAAAACAATGGAGTGTATTTTTTCTTAGACCTTAATTCCACACTCTTTTTTTTTTTATCTCACTGACACCAGTGTTACCTCATTGACTCCACCATTTCTCTCTACCGAAAGATCGATTTAGCCCAGCATAGCTGTTCAGCATGCTCCATCTGTTTAAGCATATTGTTGTCCAACAGTCATTGGGATCTAAATATTAGCTTAAACTGCTCTGTTGAATACAGACAAATATGTTTACATATACTCTGGAACTGAAGCTGGGGGTTGGGATGGAGGCCAGGAAAGAAATGGAGGGAAAAGAGGGAGACAGAAAGAGAGAGACATTGTAGGTTCATGACTAGTCACATAAGTCCTAAGTTTTGCCTTTTATTTTTTCCAGTGAGGGAAAAAAAAAACAGCATAATTTTTTCAAGCAGAGAAATGAAAAAATACAAAATTCTCATATGTGCAACATGGTGCCACATCGTATTTCTGTCAGATATTTTTTTTTTCTAGCTCCTTTCCTTCTATGGATGTGCTAAGTACCTACCCACAGCTTTCAACCAGACCTGTATCAGCTGTCTCTTGGCAAGATTCTATTCTGAGATACAACCATTGCACCTGAGGAAGCAGGAGCAGGTAGTTTCTCTTTCAACGTGAATTTCAAGATTAAAAAAAAAAATGTTCTCTCTAGAAGTTAGCAAAGCCAAAGTCTTTTGAAACAGGAGACAGTCTGCTTGTCACAGAAGAACCGCTTGCCAAATTAGTTGTCTGGAAGAAAGAAGTTGTTTACAAGGAAAACTCAGAAGAGAGATTAGTTGCAAGATGCAAGCCCTGGTTCTGTGCAGCCAACACCAACAACATGAACATCAGTGCTGGACGAGTAGCTATCCTGACTCTAGCTGGCCAAATTAATATTGCAAATCAATGTGCAGTGATACTGAGATCAAGATATTAGCTTAATTGCCACAGTCAGGGCTCTCACTCAGGATGCACAAATTTGAGAAATCAGTCTGATTCTGAGATTAAAAAAACAGCTTGAATTTGTTTCCCCACATTCTGGGTCCTTGTATCACACCCTGGTGTTGTGTTACTGGTTACATTTATTCTGAAGGTCCTCAGTATGACCAGAAATCCTATTCATCCATTCCAAAATCTGCATATGATGGCAATGAAATGTTTATTTTTTTGACATTTGGTGCCTGATTTTCACTCCTGAAAACTCCCAGTTAGCAATATCTACTGTACCAAATACATACTGCTTGCCTGACATCACCAGACTTAAAATTCAACCAGTGCCTATAAATTCCACAAATGAGGATAGGTCACAGGCTAAACAACCTACCTGTCACTTCTTTATACAGTCATGTGCAACCATGTATCTTACTTTTCACAGAAATTTTCAAAGTTGTTTAAAAGTGGCACTTGCTACAGAAGCTTTGTTCTTTCTGTGATTTAGAAACCCTGTAGCAGTTGACTTTCAAAGTTAGGCAAACTATTACTGTCAGAGTCTTGAATGTCTCTAATTTCATTCTGCTTTGTCTTCCTTCCAGAAATCATTAATTAAGGACATTATTCTGAAGCACTACTGCCTGAATACACCAATGAAAATTCGGTTAAATTAATCAGCTTCTGAGAACAAATTTGTTTCTTTTCAAACAAAGCACTAGACCTTCATGAATGCAGAAAAGCAAAAGATTTAGAACAATCTGTTCAGATTTTGTGAGCAATTTTTAAGCTTTGCTTGCTGCCAGTTAATCTGCCACTCTCTCAATCTGCTGAAAGCTAAGCATAAGTCACTATCTTTTGCTTTTTATCCTGAGGAGTTCATAGATCACAACTTCATTGATGCCATTTGCCACTGTAACATGCTGACTTCTTGTAACGTGACTTGTCTCTCACCTTCCTATGAAATACTGATTTTTTTCAGAAAACAACTTAAAACAGAAACTGTTACTGGTGGAGTCATTTTCCTCTAAGTAGAAGATAGGGCTAAAACAAACCACTAGACAAGCTTTGTAACAAGTGCTGCAATCCATGGCAGGGACAATAAGGAAAACAGATTAGATCCATGAAGCACATACTTTGTCACTGTCTGTAGAGTCTAAAGAGAATGGACTGTTTTATTTCCGGGATTCATGGATCACTAATGAATCTAATCACTAATTGTATCTCCATGATGGTTTCCTGCTAATTGAAGGAGACTACAGAGGAAACCAGCTTTTAATGGGCATTAACATTAGTCTTTTTCCAAGGTAGTTTCAGCATTAGTTCTTCTTTCAAGGTAGTTTCAGCTATTTTTTTCACCACCATTTCTGTCATTATTTCACCCTTTCAGAGAACACATAGACCCAGGAATAATTAGAACACAATATAATGTTTATAATATATAAATATTTTAATATCTTCTTACAAAGACATGATGTTTTTAATTGGATTACAAATTTTCATTAGCTTTCCTACACCGGCATAAATTTAGCCTCACGTTGTCATGATACACAGTTCTAAGTCTTATTTTTTATTACCTTTCCTATTCATTTTTTTCCTGAGGCCTAACACAGTAGGGAAGGTCCTGTCTTGGTCTCCCCTGTGGGTAACCACTGCACATCAAGGACCTTGAGACCCACATAACAGTTCACCTGAGTGGGCACAAGTCTGGGTGGTTATGTGCTGTGTCCAGCATGGCCTGCAAGTTGTGTTATGCTGCACAAACCTTCAGCCAGAGGATAAGATCAGCCAGCTCACTATAATGGAGGAACCTGCAAGCAGCTCCCAGTTTCTTCCCTCTAAACAACAGAAAATGCTTATTTTATTATCAGAGTGGCTCAGAAGTAGCACACATTGACCAGGGAATTTGTGGAGTCTCTATCCTTGGAAATACTCAAAAGGTGTCTGGCCGTGGTCATGGGCAAACAGCTGTAGGTGGCCCTTCTTTGAGCATGAGGGTAGTACCAAGTCAACTTCAGATGTCCTGTCCAGCCTTAACTTTTCTGTGATTCCTCATCTTTGGAAAAAAATCCCTGTTCCTGCTCTTTCTTTTTCTCAAAGCTGAACTGAAGAGCTTCAATAAACTGTACTCAGCATTTTATAAGAAAGAGAAACGTTAAACTCTGAAATTTGATGGCTGTTTGCCACGTCCCTGAAGGGTAAGGAAGAGGCGCACTCCTCGATGGGGTGAACAAGGAATGGCATTTATTACAGGGAGCACGGGACTTATATAGGGTCGGGGACGGAAGGTACTGGAAACTGGGACGGGACATGACAAACATGGGCAAAAGGGGAGGAGAAAGGGGAGTGACAACTGCCAAACAAGGAAAGAAGGAGTAACCAGGTCCAAACATGGGGATAACAATACCATATAAGGAAGTGGTGCATTGCACCAACAATCAACCAATGGTAGCTGAACACAGCTAGAACCAATCAGGGGATAGTCCCCTCATGGAATTAACCAATAGGAAACAATCGTATTTATTATTACGATTGATAATATAAAACTAGCCGGCTATAACATATTAACATTAACGAACTCCTCTCTTTTAATGTCCATATTCATATTGCAATTTTTATAAAGTCCATTCAGTTATTGTTATTTTTCTTCCATCCAATATATCTCGACTGGCGGTCTCCTCCAACAGCTGTTGGGTTATCACAGTAAATCACAGACACATGTAGAAAAACTTTATATATGGTAATAGTTGCTAGTTACTGTACCCAAGGTTGTGATAGGATAATCCCTCTTTTGACAAACAGCTATCTACCCCTATCACAGTAAACATTTTCTCATTTACCACATCCTAGGAGCTAGAAAAACCTGCTGGCCATTTTAGAGTGATAAAATATTGTGGGTTCTAGGACATGATTCCTCATGCCACATATTCCAATGTGAGCTTATCTATACCTTTTATATAAAAAACTCCCATAGGCCACTCTTGCTGAAAGTGTTCGGAGTTGTCACAAGTTAAATGACCATAAGGAAAAGTATGCTTACATCTCCCCAACATTTTTTTTAGATTCTGTCCTGGAGTGATCACCTTTGAGTACATTAAAGTATTAATAAAAAAAGCATAATGATTAGTCAACTTAAAGAAAATGCATGCATTTCAGAAACAGACAATGTTTAAGAAACTCTTTAAAAAATTTGGTTTTCTTATGCAGTTAGCCCAGGTGACCGGTTATACAGACACTCTTGATTGTATATGGTAAAAAAGAATATATCATTTCAGACATCATTACTTCAACTTTTACATTGATTTTTCAAGAGTGTTATTTTAGTTCTGTGGAAAAACTATAAACTCTCACCATTTTTTTTTATGTTTTACAATAGAAATTTTAAGCTTTACAATACTTACTTGAAAAGAGTAACTTGCCTACACCATCACCGTTGACCCTGTTAAATTAAACTTCACTCTTTTTCAAACACTTTGGAGTTTTTATTATTTTTGTAGAGGATTATGATGGTGGCTCTGACTGAATCAAACTATGCTCCAAAAGCTTTTGAAGAGAAGTTCAGTCTCTCCAGGCACTTAGAATTCTCTTCTGTAGCCTGAAGAAGCTGACGGAAAGGTTTAATCAGGTTTGATCAAAGGATCTCACTTCCAGGATTCAGAATTTCTGAAGTAGATTAGAACTGGAATGATGAACATTAATGCAGTCAGTAATGTATACATTTAAAAGGAAAACAACTCTAGGATTTAGCTTTCCCTAGGAACCATGTGTATAATCTACATTTCTAAATCTGCAGGCATAATTTAGTGCCACTATACCTCATCATTTAATGCTTCTATAAACAATTACAATTTCAATAAAGTATCACATTTGGAATTTACAATTGAAAGACATAAAATGAAGACCAAAAAATGTAGATAATCAATCATGACAGTAAAAATTAGAGCAGGCATTGAAAGGGCAGTAAACACCATAACTATTTCTTCATGGAGGGAATATGTGCTTTTCAATTTTTCTTGTCTCAGTGTTTTTAGCTCCCCTTGAGATGCTGTTTCGCTTCATCAGCTCCCAGTTCTGCAGTTACATTCCTACCACACAAAGCCCACAGCCCCAGTGATGTCAACAGAGCTTTTCTTGGGCACTACAGCTCAAATGTATGTTAGCATCTTGAAGAGTTAGTATTGTTTTGGCTGCCTAGCCATACAAAGTAATTCCAATGATCTGAAGGAAAAAGCTTCTTAGAACTGTGGTCGCTGCAATTATTACTAATGATTTATTAACAAGTTGAAATTTCATTTTGAAGGCCCCACAAATTTGTGTAACAAATGTTGCTGAAACTTTCCAATTACAATTTAATACATCCATTTATCTTATAAAAAACAATGCCATCTTAGTGTTCAGGTTTTTTATTAAAAAAATTGATACACTGTCAATGCAAGTTCCCCTGCAGCCTCACCGCCCCCCCAGAAAGGTAATCATGCTAAGTTCAAGTTGCACTTTTTCACCCACAACCCTGCAATGCTATCAATTCATCTCTCTATCACTGCTAATTATTTACACTGAGATATCCATTTTCAAAAAGCACATAAACTTAGGTCCTCCAATTCCCTGTTGCAGCAAGATCTCTCTGGCTATGCCTGGGAGATGCTTTCACTTTTAGCTATCTGATTTCAGAAATGTCTCAACCTGATGAGAGAACCAAATGCTTTATTTTGAGTCACTGGGGGCTGTGAGTCTGCAACAGATGCTGAAAACTAGTTTCAAGCTAAATCTCAAAACTATAAAAACTAGTATCTATTGTATTAGCATACTATTGGCAAGTGTATCTTCTTAGTGAGATGAACTGTTGGTCCTGCCTTTACAAACCAGTGTGAATACAAATCATGCCTTACAACCAGCTTTGAAATTGGACCATAGTATCCATTGTTATGTTGGTCTCCATTTTCCACATGAATTAGCATGCCCTAATAAGCTGCTCTTGGCATTTAACACTCCCATCCAAAATGCTATGTGACTTCAGCTTCTCTAACTTACTATCAAATACATCATATTCTGCAAATTGTAGGCTTTGTTTATAATCTTGATCTTTATCTTTCAACTGAAGCAATTGACTTCAAGTTTTTCATGTTCTTTTCACCTGGCTAATTCATTCTTAATTATTTAAGTCATATCATGAACTCCAACAAATTACTTGCAGTGGGGAAAAAGTTCAAACACTTTTCCCATTACATTTAGTGATTTAGTCCAATCAGATTTGCGTGAGTTCACCTGGAGCACAGCATGCATAACACAGCTGATCAATAGGGCTTCAATAACACCAGCTTTGTGAAGGAATCAGTGTAAGGCTGTGACCTAAGTGAGTATTTTCCACATGGCTGTTCACTATTTGTTTACTTGAGTAATGTTTTTTAACATCTCTTTCTTCAATTCCCATGCTGAGTTTTTGGGGTTGATTTTAATATTCAAGATTCTTTGCAGGTGATACAGACTAAGTTTATCTCCTAGGCTACGCATTTTCATTAATCAGCAAGAGAAGTAGCTGCAGGAGGGTTTTCCTATTATTTTTTTCAACATTATTAAAATATATTATTTTTTTAAATATTGTTTCCCACCAAAAACATTGTGCATACAGAAATATGCAAAAAAAAATAAATCCTTAATTTCTCTTTCCAAGCTGTAGCTCTAACTTTGTGAAAGGCTCTGCCTCACTGAGGTTAACAGTTAAAACCTTGCCAATGGCAGAATTTTCAGAAAGCTCTCTGTGGCTATGAACTTATTCAAATACACTATGAACCCAGAACAAATACATTACTGACATCAAGTTACTTCTGGGAAAGTGGCAAAGCCTACACAAACATCTCCTTAACCAATATCTGATTGACTCGGTAAACTTAGCTGTTAATCATCTGTTACATTTTACAAGAACACACTTCATTTTTTGATTTTATATATACAAAAATGGTATTGCCTTTCCATCATATTTTATATATTATTGTATAAGCAGATTTTTATATATTGTTCAAGTTGCTCATAAATTTTTAGCAGTTCAGATGCACATAAAATATTTATAGATGCAAGTGATACTTCATAAAAGCCTTCTGCAACTACTGAATGCAATTAATTTCAGGACTTGGTTTAATTTGCCTTGCAGCTGACTTTTCAGTGAGTCCTTAAGGCTCTTCTCAGTGGTGCAAGGCCAAGAAGCAATGGACAGAAAGCTTTAAGACTTCATAAATTCATACCATAAGTGTTTTTATAACTCCTTAAAAATATAAAAAATTTATTTTGGAGAGAGAGTGAGATTGAGAGAGAAGGTGATGTACCTTGTCTGAGCATGGATCTCAATCCCATTAATAAGATCTCTTAATTGTTACTACTAGTCTAGCTACGTAAAGAGACTCAAGGGGGTGTGGGGAGTGGGGGGCAGGAAGAGAGGAAAACTCTCAGGATATGGGTCCAGAACCTACATGTTTGTGCTTCTTTCAATACAAGGACCCCCGGTATACTTGAGGTAAACCAGAGAATACATGTTAATAACAGGTAAGAAAGGAAAAAATTGCCATCAGCTCTCTGAGGCAGAAGCCAGTCATGACATTTCTATTTTATGAGTTCTTACATTTAATGAAGAAGGAAATTTTTGAAAGAAGCTAGACAGCTAAGTCATACTGAAGGTGGGTGTTCAGTTCCCTTGGGTTCTGTGGGACATTCTACTACAACAAAAGATTTTAATATAATCATTCTGACTTTATATAATGAAAATAAGATAATACACAAATTCTCACTGATGGTAGCTATTATTATTATAATAATCATTATCTTTCTATAATCTATCAATTTTTATTAATCTGTACTTTATCAAATCTTCTGATTATTCTTTAAAATAGAAAACAATGAAAATTCATATACTTAAAAAGACCTGTCATGACATAGAATACAACTGATGAAGCAGGGAAATGAGCTGCTTATCAATGAAGCTGAAAATCCAGAAAAATAAAGATTCTATTTGTTAAAAATTAGTTTTTGCTTTTCATTTTTGAGTAAAACAAGTGAATCAGTATGGCTGAACTGTCAGGCTTTAATTGCTCCAAAAGTCTAATGACAAACAGGGAGAAGTGCCAGCAATTCACATGATTTATTATCTTCCCACACTTCAGTTTCAAGCAAATGTACAATCCCAGAGGAATTCTCAACCACTTCCTGACAGGCCCTCAGCATTGAAATAATACACAAGGTAAAAGAAAATGTAATGTCTTTAATCTTTGATTAAAGAAAGTCATGTCAGCTATCAGTCCTCTGTAAACTAATCAGGGCAAAATGTTCAAGAAAACTGCATATGAAGGTTGCCAGAAATTTTAAAGAGGATCAAAAAAATAACAGTAGTTAATTTTATTTTCCTTCAATGTTTAATATGTATTTATTTGGCCAACTGATTTCTGCTAGGAAACTAGGGTGTTAGTCTATAAATTCATTCTAATTATTTGTCTTTGAGTTTTCTAATCTCTGGAGTAACTTCTTATTTCAAGACCTCTGATTATTTCTTTAACAGTGTTCTAAAATACTACTGAACTAATTAAGCCCAGACAATTCTATGTAAAAATAATCTCATCCACAGTGTAAGAATTTATGTCAGGATGAACTAATTCATTCAACCACATGCTGGGACTTCCAAGACAATTATTCCATCTTGGAAGAACCCATCCTTTCAGCATGCCCAAAAATCAAGCTCTGTATCCACTGACACACATTTTGGCTTTGAATCATCTTGGGAGTGTCATGTTGAGAGGACATAGTATACCAAGGGAAAAAACATGTAAGTGTTTCACATAGGACAACCTAGAACATCTTACCAAACATTCTGAATGTACCTCCACACAGGTAAAACTACAATTGCTTTTTTTTTTTTTTTAATATTGCAGGTCCTATAAAGCATCAGTGAATTATTTACAACATTTAAGTCTTTAGTCACAATACAGGGCTTTCATGAATATTATTCTGTCAAAAATATTGGAGTCAGTTCAGCCCCTACATCCTATCAACAGTTATAACTATTGCACTAGTATCAAGCACTTCTGTAGAATGCCATCTCCTCTGTCACAGAACAATGTCACCTTACAGTATTTTCTCATGTCCATGTGTATCAGAAGTCAGAGCTCACTGCAGCTCTGAACTGAGAAGAAACAATATGTCTACTCCATCCATTTCTTTTAGTTTTGATGTGTAGTCTACATGCAATCATGGGACTTTTACTACACTCCTGAACATCAAAAGCCAAGGTTTCTTGATGTGCTTGCTAATTGTTGTTCCTGGGGTTGGGTCAGCTCAGCCCTTTAATAGCTGAATCCATAACTGCCCTAGTGTCATCCACCTCTACAGAGTATCCCCAGCTTCATCAGCCCATTTTCAGTCCTACTCCATGAATCAGATCCCAGCTGAGACAACGTGGTTGGCCTGTGTGAACTAACACATAACTGCTGTGCTTAGAGACAGTGAGGGGATTCCAGCCTGTACTGAAGTTTCATTGCAAACATGCTGGACAGCCTGGTTCTCGCATGGTATGCCAAGTCCCATTTCTGCTTAAGCTTCCCTAGAGTCCACACTTCCCTAGAGTCCACCCACATTTTGAAAAATTATAAGCATAAACAATGGGCCTCAATGTATGAGCAGAAGATTTTCTTGGAGCTGGTTCTGTCACACAGGTGCTCTCAGGGTGATCATGTCAGTGAAACTAAGCAAACACTTCACAGCAGAATGGACTCGTTCAGACAATCTATAAAGGATTAGGCAGTTGCCAATGGATGAACATTTTTCACATAATAATCATTCTCTCTCTAATCCTCACCTCTGTAACTTAGGGGAAACCCACAAAATACCTGCCAAAAATGAGCATAGGAGCTAAAAATTTTAATTCTATTGGTTCAGCTCTTAGGTTCGGCAGAGTTAGCAGTTGTACCATACATAATATGATCCATCCCTCCAGCAATGCAATCAACAGCCTGATGATTTTCTCTCTTTCAAAGATGTAATATCACCTTTCTCCCTTTGTTACATAATTTAACTAGTAAATTAACTGAACTCCAAACATATCCTCTAAAACTGTGTTTGATTTTGAAGTCTGCTTTTCTCTGAGACCTGAAGTGTGCCCAGATGTTCGTCTCATTTTTCCAAATAAGGAAAGAAGTTGGCCTCTAAGATACCAACTAGAGAGCAACACAGTGAGGACCTATAGACTTTTACTGCTTTAAAGATATTGTAGGATCAAAAGAGGATGTTTTCTTCAACAAAAGGGGAAAGAGGGGAATTTGCTATCAAAAAATGTCTGAAGCCACAATGTCCACATGCAAATGAGCTCTGCAGGCATTTAATTCCTTCCAGGCTTGATACTTTTAATTATTTCACCTTATAGTAACTTGAGATTAAGTTATTATCTTGAAGCAATCTGTCGAAGAATTCGGTACCTATTTTTAATTCCATATTGCACTAGTGGAAAATTTTCTATCCTGAGTATTTTATGGAAAAATTGGTTGAGTTTTTTGGGGGGTTTTTTGGTTTTGTTTTTGGGTTTGGGGTTTGGTTTTTTTTTGGGGGGGGGCAGTGCTAGGAGGTTTGGGGGGTTTTTTATTTTTATTAAATACATTCTTTAAAAAATTAAGGGTACAAGTTGTGTATTGAGGTAATTTTGCAATGATAGATAGTGACAAGATAGTGAAACAACCTGACAAGACAAGATAGTGAAACAACATAAACAACTTTTACACAGCTGACCTGTAAAAAGAAATGTACAGCGTATTGCAAACTTCAGATGCATGAATCTCAGTCAACATAAAAAGCTGGAGAGAACCTAATGAGCTGTAGGAGAACAAGGCTTGAAGGGATATGTTAACTAACACAACATCAGCCAGGACTCTGCAGTCAGAGCTGACAGAAACAAGGCTCTGCTTGGTGACCAGGTGACTGTGACTCTGTTGACTGCAGTTGGTTTTTCTTCATGCACTTTTCCAGGGTACCAGTGTGTAAGGTAACATTCAGAGAGATGAAAGCTTGCACAGCCAACACAGCACTGCTCTCTTGATGTGCAGGGAGGATGTGTATACCCAGCAGCCCGGGAGCCTGTTAGCCTCAGTCTTCTGACACTCTTTTCAGCTTAATAGGCACTTCATTTCATCCTTGACATGATAGCAAGAGACCTCAAGCAGAGTTTTAATTTTCTCTTCTGTCTGATGACCATTTACAATGTTTAACTCTCCCACATCTCTTAATGCAGCTGACTAGAGCAGAAAACATCACCAAAGTGTTTGTTTTCAGGCAGAATGTGTAAACATCTTTTGTCAATATTTTTAATTTNTCTTTGAAGCCAAATAAAGCTGCAAAATATATGAGTAGTGACACAGATGACAGAGGTCTGAAAAACACTCAGTTGCTCTGAATTTTGCTAAGCCTTGGTTCTGGTAAAGCTGTTGAGTTGGACAGGACAGGCTGTAGCAGGAAATGAAATGGAATTTGAGATAATTTTATTTCATCATCTGCAGCAGATGTTCAGGTGTTCTGATGCAGATTCAAGAGACATGCTTAAAGGGTATTTGTCACAGAAGCTCTTCACAGACGCCTACTACTTACAATGGCAGCTGGAGGTGGTAAAGTGTATCTAAATAACAAGAATCCAAAGATCCAAAGGAACAGAGTAACTAAATCATTCTCTCATGATTGCTGACACATGGTGACCACCCCTGCATTTTATCTCAACTTATCTGTCTCACTTAACACCTTTATCCTAGTCACTAGAAGGGAGGAGCATTTCTGAAACTATTTTCTCACTTTAAACAAGAAAAATATCTGTAAAGAACAATAAAAACGGTAAGATTTTTGGACAGACGCTAGTTAACAGAAGTTAGTGTATTTTGATGTTAGCAGAAATAGGAACAGTTTGACTGCAGAGATTACAATATTCATTGTATTCTAATGCAGCCACAAAACTTATATTTTATTCACAGTACTATAATTCTTAAAATTATAGGTCATTTATGTGTAAATTAGCACACAGTAAATATAATAAGAGCTCTGGAAAAAAGTCCAATTTATTGACTTAAAGCAAGCAAGAAATGTCATCTTTGGCTTTTCCTTTTCCTACTGCCAAATGATTTACAACAAATTCTGACACGTGATCTACCTGGAACAAGTGAATGCTGCTGGGAGTTCAGCATATTCAAGAGGATCAGAGTGTCAGTCAAAACTGGCTGTACAGACCTCAAAGGAGGATCCTGACCACAAAGAGGAATGGCAAAGTTTTCCTGGCTGGTTATTGTTGTTACTACTTGGTATTTTACAGATGATCACAAGAGAAGACAGGTTGGGTCATCCAGCCTATCCTCTGTACTCTAAACTTCTCCCTACATCATTCTCACTAGCACTTTGTTATCTAACCTGCTCAGCAGTGCTGCAGGCACCCCAGGTACCATCTGACTTCTTGGCACTCTGCAACTGTGACCACAGCAAGGGCAGCATGTGCCCCTTTCAATACCTGTGAGCCTATAAGCCCCACCCAGGGATGTAGTCAAAAGTAAATACAACAGGCCACTGCAGTTGTATATTGTCATGCCCTGAGAGGCACCATGCAGGTCCTTGTGCCCTTCAGCCTCTGCCCAGGCCTACATGCTTACTCCATATTGTCATCAGCTGTGCAGAGCTGCTGCCTGTTCCCAATCTGCCTATACCTTCCTCCAGCCACTAGCTTTAGATCGCAGAGGACCACACTTGCTGCCCCAACAGAGAGGCTTAACATTTGGTATATAACACACATGTTGATACAGGAAATTTACACCACAGAAAAGGCAGTTCCTCTTCCAGTATAACCTTGAACACCTGTTTTCTTAGGTGGAGTGATTAATATCAGTATAGAAAAAGTTACTTAAATATTTTTGGAGATATTTTAAATACTTTTCAGGTGTTATTTTGCTCTTGTTCATTTTCTACAGGGAATATCATTGTGTTAGCAAACTTCTGGAAGAAAAGATGCTGAAAAGAATGCTGCACATTTTATAAAACAAGTACTTCTATGTCTTAGAAAAAAATTTGATTGGTCCTGCAAAAGAATGAAATTACAGTTTGGTAACAGTTAATAATTGCTCTCTAATGCAAAACAGATATGGAAGAGAACATGCAGAAGCTGTCTAGTGCATATCTGGGCGAGATAGCAATACCCAATGTTTCTAACTCACATTTGAAGTGAAAGACTGCAGTATGCAATACCTTCTTAGTACAGAGGACTGCTGCTTAGCAGGGCTAATTAGAGGTCTTTAATCGTGATGTACAGCCTGAAACACCCTTCCTACCATTTAAAAACCACCACCTTTCTTCTTCATACTAACATGCATGGAGGACAATAATTCCTTTTTCCTTTGCATCTCCTTTGCATATTTGTGGAGTGTTACCATGTTGCCATGTCTTCTTAGCCTTCCCAGTGCTTCCCTCATGGGCCACATTTTCTGTTCTACCGTCTCTATCCTCGCCTTATTACATTTATCCAAATCAAGCCATATGTTTGGCATTTTTCAAGCAATGTATCAATTTTACCAGTTATTCTGAATTCTAAATAATGTCCACCCTCATTCTCCAAACTGCTTCCATTTTACAGTCTGCCCATGAAATAAATGTACTCCTTAATAACGTCATCAATACAAGTAGTGACTGACACTGAAAAATCTGTTTAGAACATAATTTGAAATATTTTGTCACTTTGACCAGGAACTTTTGGATTCATTTTGTGAGCACAGTTCTCCAGCCCCTTTTTCATGTCACAGTAATTTCATCAAGATAATTTTGCCTAAGGTTGGTTTTTAGGAGAACAAAATATGATAAAGAGAAAATCAGCTTATTAAAGGCAGTTGGGTTTTTTCTCTAGCTGAAAAGCCTACTATTCTTCACAGAAAGAAATTTAGTTGTTGTGACATTTTTTTCAAAATCTCTTCTGGCTGTTATTTGTCATTTAGCTATTTTCCAAGCTTTTTGATTATTTCTTCCACAACCATTATATACATCAAAGTTGAGCTGACTGGTCTGTAATTTCCTTTTTCTTTTTTACTTTGTCTAAGGACAGGTACATTTGCCCTTTCTGTTATGCCATCATTTCTGAATAAGTTTACAGAATAATAGTTAATGGCACTGACATTGTTTCTGTTTGCTCTTGAACTCTTGAAGAAGTTCCAAGTCCCTTCAGTGCATAGACACTAACCTATCCAAATATTCAAATGTATTCTTTCACCAGTCTGTCGTCCTGGGCTTCGAGTCACTGGTGCCAATTGTATTAACCATCTGATCAACACACTCACAATATGATGGCCACAACAAGGCTGAATAACAAACGCTTTTCACCTTAGCATGATCTTCAATCATCGGTTTGGGTTTTTTAATATTTTTTTTATCTTCTCCTTACTATTACTGAAGTTATAAAATGTATTCTTGTTACAATTTACACCATTTCTACTTGTGTCTCAGCACTCCTGGCACTGTGCACATGAGGCCTTCTTACCCTCAGTACCACACTGTCATTTCCACATTTTGTTCAGGTCTGGCAAGCAATCACAATTTAGTGACTTTTTTCCCTTATCTATGCTTTGCACAGATATTGCACACTTACACATTTCTTTCTTTTCTGAAGCTGCTAACTCTCTTGAAATCTTTTTCCTTGACCTTCCTTCTGCAGAAAGGTTATCACATGGCTTTTTGAAGTGGGTCTATTGTCTTTATTCTTTTGTTCCTTCTCCTTTCTTTCCAAAGAATCATTCCTTTCATCTTTAAATTTCCATTTAATTTCACTGTTATTCATAATCAAGAATAACTAGTTTTAATTACTTTCTTTCGAGTTCAGTGCAGTGTCAAGAAATTGCTTTCAGCATACTGCAAAAGCTTTTCATATGGTTTGGTTAAAACTACAGCTCAGCTGACTGATAGCTGCTGATAGCTGCTCCTACAGCATTTGATCTTATTGCGTTTCCTTGGGGACAGTCAGGAATGCCTTTTTAGCTGCAGTTTGGTGGTGCTCCTTGTGCCCAGGATAGCCTCTCTGATGATAGGCATCAGCTTATAACATTGCAAGAACAGGCACAGCATGAGAAGTTCCTGTGTCTGAAAAGAAGGAAGAAAGATACTCCAAGCTTTACAAGCTAGGAGTATGTGCTGTACCATCTCAAAGCTACTGGATTCAAAATAAATTTGGGCTCTCCCCCATCTGGAAGTCTTTCCTGCCAAGCAGAGTAGAAGCAACCTGCATATCCAATAGGCTCCTTCACTAAATGATATGCAACTCTTACTTTTTGGAGAAACTTTAGTTTCAGAAAAAATGGGACCACTTTACCTCTTTAAAATTATCACCATAGTTGGCCCTTGAAAGGATTGTTGTCTCATTTTCTCCTCGTTTCATTGATAACACAGACATTCCCTGGTGCTTGTTTATGTCTCTGTCTTCTCTTTGCCTATATATTCTTAATTATAAAGCAATGTATTTTCCTCCTTTTATTAATCTAAATGTCTTGAGCCAATGTATATCAATATTGCAGTCATGTGAGTTATTCCCTAAAGCCTTTGCTATGCCAATTAGACAATAATTTTTATTATGTGCTGATACTTCTATGCCTGCTCTTCCTAGAGACATGGTATTGACCACGTGCATCAATAAAGCCTTCTGTTCAGTTTCTCAATATTTTATCTTCTCAATTTTTATTACATTTTTGCTCTGCCCTTGCCTGGATATCAAGTTGTACACTATGCAATCACTGGTCTGTTTTAACCCTCTAAATGTTCCTGAATGAGAAAACTACGCTGTATACTCACAATAAATCTACATTTAAAATTGAAGGTGGCAGTTACGATACATTTTAAATATATGTCAGCCCAACAGGGGTTTTAGTACTTGTTATAAAGAACAGAACACAGACTAATAAAAATCAGAGAATTTTGCTTATGCAAAATGAGTCACTGCATGTCTGCCTTGATATAGCAGTCACCCAGAGCATTAAATTCAGTTTCCTGAACAAAAAGTCACACTGTTGAAAGACTAGGGGGAAGAGGTTGATGCTCAGTTTATTATACTTTCTACGGGTTTTCACAGTGCTAAAACAATTTACACCAGTTCATGTTCTCTTCCTAGGTCGTTATTGCTTTCTTTGTATCCAATATCCAAGAAGTCAGACATAAGCATTTTAGGACATAATGTGTTCTTTAGCCTGCAATGTCTTTAGTGCCCACTAGTGACTGAATATAAGATGATGCTGCAGGATAAGACTGTTGTAATTGTAATTGACTTCTTTTGTTTAACTTTTGACAAGCGATGGATCCTGACAAAAGCACCCTCTGTGCACATTTTCCCTTAGATTTTAGCTATAAGATTTTCACTTGAAGTAAACTGGCATTATATCATGGAAAATTCTATAAGTAGTAGTTAAAAATGAAACGTGCCAACGAAATGTACAAAATACCTAGGGACAGATTCTGCTATCAGTACCCCAAAAAGGAAATATTTACAGCCTCATGACATATTAAAAAAAAAAAAGTTATGCTACATTGAGAAAAAAACTAAACAAAGAGCTGAAGGGTCTGAAATGGTATCTCAAGCGTTATTGAAGCCACTGGTGTTGTAGGGGTGCTACTAGGAGAAGCGCAAGTCAGCAGTGATGTATTATATAGGCTGCATAGTCTATATTTACTACATAAAAATACACATTCAAAGCTACTTTTTCTTGCATGTCCTTCACACTGATTCCAACCATGTCTCATAAGAGGTCTCCTGTGATTAAACCTAACAACTTTATCCTACTCTTCTAATTCTTTGTCTTAAGACATTGAGCAAATTATAATAGCTCAGATTCTCATATAGCAAAATAATCTTCTTAGTTGATTCTCCACAGGGTTTATTTATTCAGCTTTCTTTCCCAGGTCTTGAAATAATGTAGACCTCTTTTTCCACTTCTCTTCCAATAAAAATAAAAAAAAAGAAGGTATTTTTTTTAACAAGAAGCACTGAGATCAGTGCTGATCACAGAAAAATCCTTTTAAAGAATGCTTATTATTTATTAAATTTTCAGATTCAGAACAGACACATAAGGTGTTCCAACTGTGCTATTTAATCCTGATCAGTCCTTTTCAGAAGGCTCCCTAACCTGTACAGTTGTTAAGTATAATGGGATTTACTTCAACAAAGTCTGACACTAGGAATGAAAGTACATGTTATAAATCCTACTATATCTAAAGAGACGGGTTGCATTTCCTTGTTTACTTTTTAATCCCCCTTTGGCAGGAACAACACATTTTCATGTGTTTGAGAGCTTTTTTCCTTGATTATCAATTTTACCACTTGAAAGGAGGCTGAAGGTTGAAGATTTTGCTTTGAAGTGGGTAAAAAATATTCTCATGAAGTTCAACAAAGGGAAGTGCAAAGTCCTGTACCTAAGAATTAAAAAACCCAGGCACCATTACAGGCTTCGGACCAACCAGCTGGAAAGCAGCATTACAGAAAAGGACCTGGAAGTCCTGGCAGGCACAAAGTTGAACATCAGCCAGTATTGTACCCTTATGGCAAAGAGGACCAACAGCATCTGAGGCTGCCTTAGGAGAAGCATTGCCAACAGACTTAAGGGATCCTTTCTCTGTTTTGAGAATTGGTGAGACACATTTGGAGTGTTGGACCCAACTCTGGGCTCCCCAGAGCAAGAGAGAAATGGACATGCTGAAGTCAGACCAGCAGATGGCCAAGGAAATTATAAAGGGCTTACAGCAGCCCTACATGAGAGAGCTGGGACTGTTCATCCTGGAGAAGGCCCAGGGAGATCCTATCCATGTGTATAAACACCTGATGGGGGTGCTAAAATACATGGATCCCAGGTGTTCCACAGTGGTGCTTGGCGATAGGATGAGAGGCAATAGACACAAAGTGAAATAGAGGAAATTCCATTTAAGTGTAGAAAAAAGTTTTTACTGTGAGGGTGGTCAAACACAGAACAGGTTACCTAGATAGGTGGCACACCCTGCATTGTTGGATCTACTCAAAACCCAGCTGAAACCCAGCCCTGAAAAACCTGCTCTAAATGACCCTGCAGTGAACAGGGCACTGGAGTGAGCAATCTCCAGAGGTGTCTTCCTGTGAAATCATCCATTGATTGATTGCAAGTCTAAAAGAAATGTAAAAGAATCTCACTCTATACCCCTAGTTTCAAGTACAGGAAAGCAATCAGATTCTGCCCTTTATATATTAGGCTGATTTTTCAACAGTTTTCTCTGCTCAAAGACAGGTCCATTTCTTTTTTAGAACTCCACAGTATAGATGGTTCCAGTTCTATTGCCCTTTCAACACACAAAAATAAATAAATAAGGGGGAAAAAACCAAAACAAAATAAACCAACAAAAACCCCAAAAACAAACAACCCCCACACACACACACAAACCAAGAGGAGAGAAAAGAAGAAAAGTATAAGTACATTTGAAAAAGAATTACAAACCTGGGCCCCAAATCAGAGTTCAGTGTTTCCAAAGGGGCATTGTGAATGTTGTTCAATGAAATGAAAGCAACATGGAAGAAGGAAAAAAACTAAACCCTGAGATATTTCAAAGTTCTAGTTATGCTCACCAGTGGCAATTTTTCTTTTCAGTGTTGGATCATTTATTCAGCCAACAGAAAGTTAATGAATAAAAATGGTGTCACCTGGAAGGGTGGGAAAATGACTTCTTCTTGGTGTCTGTTCAAAGGCAGGAAATTCAAAACCTGACTCCTATAGGAATTGACACTTAATTAGGCAGCTTGTGGTCTTAGACACCAAAGAGAATAAAATGTAATATGAGAGGTACAGCTGGGAGTGAATCAGGATGGAATTCAGGTTTTTTAACACACCAGGAGGGGTGCAGGTCTTTGGCAGTGAATGTAATTTGAGTTTTCCAGTTCAACAGTCTTCTTTGAACAAAGTCTTCTGTCTTACAAGGTAATTCTTAGTTTTAGGCAAATGTACCTGTGAACCCTGTTTAACAGCTTCAGATATGAAAAAAGGCCAAACACATCAAAATCTAAGGATATTCAACCTTATCCCCTGCAGTCCAGTTTTGAAAAGATAAAAATGGGACCAGTTGTCTTACTGCAGACAATGTCCAGTGTAATCTATATCATTTGTCTACCAGTGTCTATGGCAAAGATTGGCAACTCTAAGATAGGCAATACACTTAAAATAAAAATTGTCATAACTTCAGAATAAGGACAATTGTATATTCCCTTACAGAAGCATGCCCACAGCACTAATCCCTTCTAATTACAGATCATACTTTATACTTGCAATGATATCAGTCAGGTTATGTCCTTTTATTCATCAGCTTTTGATCCATGCAGGTTTCATTTCAGTGTTTGAAGCATAGGAGTTGGCTCATGTAGGATTGAATCTGTATAATTTCAAACACTGTTGTTCCTAAGAGTGGTTTTTAAACAATTGTCAAAAGTAGCCTATTCATGATATGCATACAATCGCATACAATTTGGATAATTTATAATACAGTGTATAATATAACCTATATATGAACATCTTGAAAACTTCAGAAATTTTCCCTATGTAAATATTAAATTAGTCAAAACATTGTTTCTAGATTACACTTGATACACGATATGGCTTCTCATTTTTTTGGAGAAAAAATTAATGGAAAATGTAATGCACACATGAATAATGGATACAAACTACTTGAGAAGTTACTCATTTTGCAAAGAAATCATTGGACTGTTGAAGTGGAAATTGATGATTGTATGCAGTACCACAGTAACAGGAGGAAAAAAGTGGACTTTAGTTCTACTAGCAAAACAGAGACAAAATATCACTTTTTTGTCTCTTGATGCCATTTCCTTCCATGCTTCTCTCACATTTTCTCAAATCCCTCCAAGCAGAGGGGCCTCAGACAAGCTGGGCTCTTTCTTCTGCTTTTAGCAGAGGCTGTTTTGAGTTGTGCACCTGGGACTTCGTTCCCTGGGAGGCACAAGGCATAGTCTCTGTCTTGTGGCACAGTCCATCGTAGCTCTCCCTTTTTCTTCTGAGAGCAGGAGTGCCCACCAATCTTAACCCAACCAGGTCATTTTGGCAGACTCAAAATATTGTGTGGCAAATATACACACCTGAGAATTGTGGTGATGGAAGCTCCACATGTGACTTACAGGTAGGAGCGGCAATTATCCCTTGAGGTCTCACTTCTCCTTTTCAGCACAAGATGTGCAACTGAGTGACCTCAGCTGCCCCTTGAGTCAGGCTTACTCTAAAGCCAGCACTACTCTGGTGCTGCTCATGTTACCTTGTCTCACTTTTAAATTGTTGAAAAGACAGAGTTTACCTTAACATAAAAGCTCTAATGTCAGCTCCATGGTAGTAGGCCCTCTACATAAATTTAAAAGAGATATCTGGCTCTGTCTTCAGTATGTAATAGAAAAATGCGAATAGAGGAAAGGTGGTAAGACAAAGCAAAAAAAACCACAGACATCATTAGTATAAAGAACAGAAGTAATCTGTGCTGAAAACTGTGACTTCCTCTCCAAACTCCTTTTTTACTCTGCATTATTAGATACTGCACAAAAATGATAAAAGCAAATATTCCTGTCAGCATCTCCACACGGCAAAGAATTCTGGTATGTTCTTAGGTATCAGCTTAATATCACACATATTCTGCACTGAAGATTATAAGCTCCTGTTGCAATAGGAATGAACTCTAATTTTTTCTTCTGTACCTAATTATTACATTCTCTTTGTCTGTGACTCATTAAAGAATACTAAGATGAAGCTGCTATATGTGCACAACAGAATATCTATATAAACACACAGAGACATACATATATATGCATACCGTTCAGATACATTTATAAAGACATACTATTTTTAATGTATATATTATGGAATGGAAATCCAATACTACAAATAGGAAAACTAGTGTTTTGCAGATTTTATTTATTTGTCTTTAAAATTGGAATCATGGAGACCATGAGAATTTATTGACACCATTTATATTGCAATCCTCAACAAGGTACTTATGTTTTCCAAAATTAGCTCTAACACGTGCATTTTGAAATCTTAGTTCCTGCTCTGTAAAGAAAAATCACTGAATTAAAGGCTATGTTATTGTCATGATTTACAAATAAATTTCACAAGATAATGTATGGAAAGTAGAGTGTGAAAGAGAGCAGGTTGAGATAAGAAGAAGCAGTATTCCCTATGGCACTATTCTGTTCTAGTTCTATTTTCTGTATGGCACATCAGGAAGTTTTCCCCATATTTGTATGTAGCTCCCTGCTATTATCTACCTGGTTTGGCTAATTGGAACATTAGCAGAATGGAGTGCTTTACTTGGTAGCTGAGGATTGCTTAAAAGTAGTTTTTAACCAATGACTCATTTCTGAATGGGCTTCATGATGGGTGGGCTCTGTCAGCAAAAAAGATCTTTAAGTCTCTATAAAGATCATCCTGGGACTCTTTGTGTACCAACGTGCCAGGACAAAGGCAGAATGACTGGTGAGCCTGGCAGTTTAAAACCTTCTCCTGTACCAGAAATACGACTTGCTAACACAGCAGGAACTTTTCCTCTTTTGCAATGATACTGCCATAATTTTGAGTGACAAGTAGAAACCATAATACTGCTACAAATCTCTCTGGGTTATTTAAGAGCACTTAATCAGAAAACAGCATTCAATCACTGTTGCATTCCTGAAATACTCTTCACTGTTTATCGTGGGAGCAGCTGTCATTACCTTGTTAGCAGAAAGCCTACACAAAGAGGGTCTTTAAAGTAGTAAGGTTATACCCAGTCTAATCTCTCTTCTGGCAGTCCCAGAGCTGCCTGTGTGTGCTGAGCACACTCTACTCCTTTTACCTCTTCCCTTACTATTCTACAAAACACTCAGGTTCACTGAACAGAAATACTTCTCAGTAGAGAAGTACTATCAAAGGGCCAGACACTTTGCAACCACTTTGTGGATGGGTCTGTTCCCAATGCCAAGACCCACACACAGGCTGCTGTATTCTTTGCATTGCCAATCAACAGCAGGAGGCAATGACAACCAGTGAAATGGAACAACATAGAGCAAGCAAACAGGTCATCAGTAGAAATCCTACATCACACAAGGCAATATGCCTACACTTGTGCTTTGCATAGTTTTAGATAATGCAGAGGAATCCCTCCCCCCCGCCATGTGATTAGCGTTTTATATACAAGGCATATTTAACTAATGAAACATCTAATAGGTTCATGAAAAACATGGCAATTCACTGTGAGCCAGACTGAAACACTACAATAATCTTTATGGTTCTTTTTATATATGCTGTTCTCTAAGTACAGTGCAAGATTTATCTTCACTTTAATTTTAAATCCTTTATTTTAAAGCGAGGACAGTGACCACCCTAAGGGGAAAAAAAAGAAAACCTCACCTGCTGTTTTGGGCTATATGCATTGCCACTTGCCTCCTTACAAAAAATTTTCCAGAATGTAACAGTGCCCATAATTTGATATCAGCCTATTCTAAGAGGAACTTTTCACAAAAAATTCAATAAAATCAAATTATATTTTCTTGCAAGTCTTACAAATCAGAGAAAATGTGGGTTTAGGAAAAATGCTTTGGGAGTTTGAGACTCTCTAGTATCTAGAGCCAATTCAAAGGACAACAACTATCTCACTTAGGAGATTCATGGTCAACCCACAATTTGTAACATAAGCTTTAGGGTTGCTCTAAAACCCAAGTCAGGAGAGCAAATTTGACAAGTGCATCACAACTATATTGCTGATTCAAATTGAAACAAAACCACATATTCACCCCTTGTGTATTAAATTAGATTCTCAGGGATATTCACATAGGTCCCTTACTCCTTGGGCTCTCAGATTCACTGTTGTTGTGTCAGGGAGGTTCTCGAGAACCTTGTCCTGTTGTTACCATCTCACACAGGACACAATGCACAGCGAGGCTTATGCTCTCATCACTCATCATGCAGAAAACTGCTGAAGCAATAACACTGAGTAATAAACAAAGGCCAAGAGTAAGGCAAAGCCGGAAGCTGTTTAAGTTACATAAAGTCCCTGGATGTCACCAGTAGAACCTACCTTACTGTTTGGGAATGCCTTAAGCAGCATGTTATTAAGTATTATTTGGTGTCACTCTCTCCCTTTTGTCAATGCTTTAAGCAATAAGTTATTAGATAATCCTCAGTGTTCCTGGTGTTACTTTCTCCCTTTCCACTACTGAGAGAACTGAGCTTACATGACTTGTTGCCACAGAAGATAAAAACAGAAAAAGTATTTGGTATAACTGTTCTGGCTACAGTGCTGTCTGCAAACTCAGGATATTTCAGCTGTTCATACCTGTGAATGCATCCTAGGCCCTCAGAAAACCTGTGGTTTGTTAGTTTGCGCATTGTTTGTTTGGGTTTTTTTTCACTAGCACTAAATACCAGAGATTTTCTTATTTGCCATAGCAAGTCTCTTAATCAGTCTGGCTTGCTGCCTGGCTGAGACTGTTTCAAAGTTATGGGACAATCATGGATCTGGCAGACCTCTTTATGGCTGTGACCTGAGTAATTAATCATGTGAAATGGTTGGTTGGCGAGACTGGGAAGCTTTTCACACTTGATGGAAATAGGCCAGGCTGAAAGAAGAAGCAGCTGAGAAGGAACCAGATATGACTGATTTGAAATCCCATGTAATGAGTTAGAAATGCTAGTAACAAATTTCTCCTTCTCCTCAAGCATTTACTATCAGCCCTACACCAGGAGAAAGAGCAGTGAATGGCAAAATACTATAGTTTAATAACCATGGCCTCTGAAGTTTTCTTATTAGGGAAATTTCCGTAAACCTATCTGTGGCACTTGTACCAGTGCTACCCCTCAGGGACAGAAAAGCTAAGAAATCATGGCTGTATATAACTACGTGCTCTTCCATATACAGTTTAGTTAGCCCAGAGTATTACTTGGCTCTATGCAGTTGCAAAGTCAGTTGTCAGAGTGAAGGTTTGAGGTGTTTGCCTGGTGTGAAGGGACATCCAACAGCAGAGAACTGAGAGAACATTCACTCACTTGGAAATCCAAATAGCAAACCCAGGATGTTTGACCACAATGTGGCACCCTACATGGTGCTATGGAGCTGAAAGTTGCAGCATGAAGCAGAGATGAAAAGTGCACTGTTAGATTAGTCAAGTCACACATAATCATAAAACAACCACAGAGGCAATATGGAAGCAGGAAAGAGGGATTAGAAAAATAACACATTGAACATTCAGATTCATTCTAATAGTAGTGGATAATCACCCACAAGCTCCTATGCTATTTTGCATAGCTCCTATGCTATCATGTCTCACCATCACAAAGGGCTGCGCCTGTGTTGGACTTCACTGCTCAGAGCCCTGGCTTTGGTGCTACCTCTACCAACTAGGCACATAATTTTTCTAATGTATCTTCAGCACATCTGTGCTCATCACCACTATAAACACATATTTCTGATGTGCCTGGCCTGCCTCTTCTTCAGTTTCTCATGTCTAAATCTAGCCTCTTAATTTCATCCAGTACATCTTCCTGGTCCCACATCAAGCACCTAGAGCAGAGTTGGGCTTTAGACAGATTTCTTTCCTCAGAAGGCTTCTATTTTGAAACAGTTTGTTATTCCTGACCAAAGTCGCAGTCCATAATTTCACACTGACCAGCCATATAACAACATATCTCCTCCCTGACCAGCTCCCACATCAGGGTTTTTCTCAAAAACAGCAAAAAGTATTGTGGGCAGGAAAATGGAGTCTCATTCCAAGAGTCAGAGTGCTCCTACAGCATAATGAGGGAAAACTAGTTTTCAAGACTTTCTGTATTCACCTCTTTCTGCAAATAACAGCATACCAGATGAATAGCAGATGAGGTGGGTACATATCCAGTAGGTGAGCAGTCAAATAAGTAAATAACAAGGCGCATACTCGCAAACATCTGTTTGTCACTGCAAACACACCCTACCTGCACAAGGTCACCTCCTCCTTGTACCTAAATATTGTGCCTTTCTCTGTAGTTGTTTAGGACTCCACTCATCATGCTGACCAGTTTTCTTGTCTCAGCACCAGACATCTCCCTGGGCATCCTGGATAGTGAAGTTGGCAGAGAATTTCACCCAGGAATAAGACACCTAAATGCCCTTAAGAATCTATTCTTGAAGATCAACATCAGACTTGGCTGTGGGCAAAGGAATAACCCTTGAAACCTTGGTTTCAGAAAAACTTAAGACATTTTCATGTAAATCAGCATATAATTGATCCAACAGATACTGTATTGGGGAACAAAGTGACAGGCATACATTAGCAGCTGTCACACACTCATGTTCAATGCCCCTTCCCCATGCCCTTTCCCTGAAGAGCTTCACCCTACTAACCGCTATGCAATGTCAGAGCTGTCTGGGAATACATCTCCTGAATATAACAAGTAGACACATGAAAAATAGTCTCAGTGGATGTAATTTTCTTTGCTGCTGCTTTTATTTGTGAAAATTCTCTGCTTTTAAACTCTGTACAGACTCTGTGACCTGGAGGCAGAGGAGAGATGGTAATGGAATAGGTCAACTTTTCTGCTTGTTGCTTTTAAGGAAAAGTTCTAGTGTTTATTGAACAGATGAAGTCTGTTTGCCTATGTGTCTTTTGTTTGGTTTGATTTTTTTTTTTTTAATCATCTTGTGGTTGATTGCAAGCTCTGATTAAAGCTTCTCCCAGGGAAGGGGAACTTGTAAGAGCTCTCTCTCAAGTGGGCTCTCTACTATATGAGCTTACTCTTCAGCCTTTAGTCAGGGCACTTCAAGAATTTCTAATCTGTCTTGTTTGCTAATTTCACTAAATTTATAAGAATGTCATTATCTTTGAATTCATTTGTCTTTAGTTCATCCCACAAATTCAAAAGTTACTTCTGGCAACAGAGAAGCACAGTGTGATTAAATAAGGAACTGGGCTAAAACCCACCACAGGGCTTCTCTTCTTCCCTCTCGTGCACATCCATGCACACACAGACACGCATACACACACGCGCAAAGAGGGAACAAAATGTTTGAAAACACCTTAACATACCTGCTGAGAGAAACGAACCCTGAAAGGGCAGGCTGTCCCCCATCTGTATTCTTGCCCCTGAACTGCAGTGATCCCTGAAAATCTTCCTATCAACTTGCAAATTGGTGGGAATTCCTTTTGTCGATTCTTCCTACCCACTGACCTCTCTACTGTCTTTGAGTAAGGGAAGAATCTCCATTGCAAACATGACATCCACTGCAACCATTGCTGGAGTAACCTCAGCTGCTACCAGCAGCACTGAGCCCTCCAGGCCAGACCCACAATGCTGAAGGATCCTCCTGTTAGGAAAAATATACTGTGACCTGGGAAAAGATAAAGAGAATCCTAGAAAGCTTCACTTTATCTTCCAGTGTTTCTTGCTATGTGTGGAAAGAGAAGTGAAATTATTTTTTTTCTACTAAATCTCATCTTTTCTCACCATAGAAATAAGTCAAGTAAAAATCTAAAGGAAGTTCCTTCAATACCTTTTCTGCCATAAATCTAGCTGGTGTTCCACTGTTTGCAGCTGCAGTCTGCTAATCTCTTCAATCCCTATCAAAAGGGATTTCATTACAGTCCCATTAGTAATTACTCACAAGAGTTAGAGTGCTGTCTCCATCCAGTGGTGAAACATCAAAAATGCTGCTTTCCTGGAGCTTCAGTTTTTCAGACATTTTGCTAAGTATGAAACACATTATGTCTTGATTTAAAATTGCACATCTAGCAACCAGATAATGACATTGAAAGACCCTATATGAGACCTAAAAATGCATCTGTAACAAAATGGGGTATTTTTTATCATAAAAATCTCCTCAGCAAATTCTATGGGTTTTCATTCTTATCTGCCTTCAGATTTCAGCTTTCTCTTTGAAAGCTGATATTCTTCTGCCAATTTAACAATGTCTGGAGACAGGAAAGCAGAGCCTCACCCACCTCCCTCTCCCCTTCCTCCTCCAGTTTAATACAGCTACATCGATAACATCCTCTTTGCTGATGGAAAGAAAGCACTTCTGGCAGTTCATATATTTCAGACATGGCAGCAGGAGAACACCACTAAAGAGAGTGCAGGGTTAGAACAAAGTGGCTTTTCCAGCAGAGACTCAGTAATTAGTTGAGCTCCTGGTTCATTGCCTTTCTTATGCCATGTTGATTTTAGCTGCCACAGAAAAAGAACAAAACTCTGGCAGAATTGGCTAGCAGTACACAAAGGAAAAGCAGATATATTCCTCACTCCGCTGGTGCTTTAAGTCTTTCAGAGACAGGATGCCCCAGCTCGACTCTTACCTTGGCCTCCAGGAATACATTCTTGTTTTCCTTTCTCTTTGTTTTTGGCCTGGCCTCAGGAAACACTCGGTCTCAGATTCGCCTCACAGAGAAGAGAAAAAATGATGCTGTCTCAGTAGGGCAACAGCAACTTTATCAAAAATGGTGTGAAAGGTTAATTCAGACAATAAGTAGCCTGTGCCAGGCTCTCAGCAATGTTACATTGACCTGCTCTTTGTTTTGTTTTCCCTAATTGCTTTCGAGTATGCCAAGGCCTGGCTGATCTCCAGAAACCTGGAGCTGAAAAACAGTGCAACTCCATTTCTAACCCATCTCCTTGGACTACCCTCAAGGCAGCACTGGCACAGTTCAGACTGTGAGTCTTTGTATTCTGAAGGCATTGCTGAAGCCTGTACAGATGCTTTGTATGTTCTGCGTGTGTGTGAAGCTGCAGTATGGGATTGGGAAGAAATCAATTTTCTCAATGTTATCTTTCATCATTTTAAATCCATGTGTGGCCCATTCTCTTTTGAAGGCATGATAGCTCTGAAGTTGATAAAAAAAGAGTTGTCAGCAAAGCTGTGCCTGAGACATTTGAAGAATTGCTGCTGAATGCTCAGTTGCTATTCCCACTGGCTGCCAGGTCATACCCCTGAATGCAGAAACTTTTGAAATTAAGTCTTGCCAGAAAGTTCAGGAGTGTTTGGGCCACCTCCTCATTTTGGATCAGTTCCTAGATAATAAACAACTTGATTAATTCAAATGGTCCTTCTAAACTGAACGGGACCATCAAGATACTATTAGCACATCGAGTTATGAATTAAAATATGCTGAAAATAAGAGAATCTAGTTGTAATCTCTCATTACGTCAAAGTGCAAATCTGGAAGTACTAAGGACAATTCTCCTTTCATTGCTGAATTGCTAAATAAAGCTATTAATTTTTATAGAAGGAAATCCACCTCCTAGATAATGCAATTCTTTGAAATGACCTTTTGAAAAATATTTCTTCAAGTCCCTGGGACTTTTCTATATCTCTTCCTGGTGAACTGTACACCCACATACCCCACCTCCCACCCTCAGATTCCATTGTCAAGGAGAGCATTCAGGCTGAACTTGGATGGTTCTGCTGGTACTTTGAAGACCAACACTGAATAACATCTGCATACCTTAAACAGCCAGATAAGAGCACCTATGAGTTGTCTCCTCTGCTCAGGAGCAGTCTTGGAAATTCAGGAACAGTGCTATTGGAGCCAACCTATCTTTGGACGGGGGCTCCTGCCCCTACTGCTACCTAGGTGAACCCCACATGAACTGCATTGCCTAAAAAGTATGTATATTTTTCCATTAAAAAACAATCCTAGAAAGACAAAATTATTAACCTTGCCATTCAAGGACAAAAGTATGGTGCCAAAGAGGTGGTTTAACTATTAATTAATGTGAGACCTACCAGCAAGTGCAGGTAGAACACAGACTGCTTCCTGAACAGTGGGCATTCAGTGGGGATGTGAAGTTAGGCTCTAAACCCTCTCCATCACATTTACTGCCACACTCACCTTCATTTTTCATCTTTTTAACAGATACATTCTGCTAAAACCCTGCTATAAGAGATACTTGTAATCACCCAGCTGCATTTCCAGACAATTGGATTGTACATAAAGGTATAGATTCCTGTTGATAAGACAGAGACTGCCTATGCTGATTCATCAGCTGATCTATTAGTTCACAACTTTGCACCCTGTGACTCACCAATCCCCTGGTCCCAACAGCCTGCAATGCCCTGAGAGTTCTCCACCATACCTTACGCGTAAGTCTAGCCAATTTACAACAGCCTTGGGAAAAGGCCCTGAACTGCCCAAACTCTCATGTAAGTCATTAATTCTGTTTAAATCCTCCAATCCATGGAATTATTCATGCACCCTTTGTCCAAGGAAAGAAAAATTAGATCATAGAAGTCTTTTCATGGAAATCTTCCTCTGCCTGTTAAATTAAAACAAGATAAGACAGCTATCACCCATTTCTTCATTCTGACTGACGTGTTTCCAGAATCCCACAGTACTTATAGTGCCAGGCCTTGCTTAAATCATAGCAGTCTCATTCTGAGTAACCACCAGAACTGGCAGTGACCATGTACCACTGGATCCTTGCCTAGTTTTGTTTCTCAGATATCTCTCTTGCTCATCCCTGCAAATAACTCCAGGCTCAAGGTTCAGTAGCATTGAAGCTTTTACATGCCTACCCCCACCCCACACAGACTGCTGACTGTTGCTCTTAGTACTCACAAAGCTTCTTCTTTGTAACCCCTGCTAGGGAATCCCTCTAGAAGCCATTGTTGATGTTTTTCCTCCCTTAGTCCAGATGACAACTTTGAAGTTGAGTCTTCTGAATAGACAGCAAAGAGCAAGCAATAGCAAACCTGAATGAATCTCCAAAGAATCCTTCCCTTGGAGCTAGCTGCATATCTAAAGCAAAGTTTGCTGCCCATCGTACAGGTCTGAACAGGGTCACTGTGGTCACTATGTTGTTCTGTGCTAAGTAAAAATATTCTGAGCCTTCCTAGTATATCATTAGCTACAGGGTTGGTAAACACTGACTTCCCTTCTGTGCCTGGAGGATTAGCTTCTCACAATTGCAGTTTGTGATAAATAACTGAAACTTGAGGGGAAACATAATCTGTTGTCATAAATCCTTCCCGTCAGGGAATTGTTGCGCTGGGCACTGGGATTTCTCCACGCCTGTTCCCAGGTTAGGACATACCTGTATCTCTGAGAACTAGGTTCAGTGTTGCTCTGCTGCTCTCTCAAAATAAACACTAATTCCAGATGGCAAGGGGAATAGGACACCCTTTGGTCTGACAGCACTCCACACATCTCATAGCTCTGCATGGCTGTGCCTGAGTGTCTGTGCATCTCTGCTTACAGTTCTGCATCACAGAGGCAGACACTCAGAGCACAGTGGTACATACTAACTAGAAGGCCTGAGAGCCACCACATGTGCACCACAAGGAGCACTCTGTGTGTGCACACATGTGTACAAGTTTGTGTAAAAGCAAGCAAAAAAGAGGGGACAATCTCAGACATCCCTGAATAATTCTTCGCTTTGTAAAACCAACCAAGTAGAAGAGGCATACATTTACATAGGGGTATCTGAATGCAGGTTATCCTCTGAGAAGTTATTTTTATCATCTGTTTGGGTTTTCAGGGAGAATGCAATATGTATATAATTCTAAGAGATACATATGAAAATATCATACTAATATGTTACCCAACCAAGGAAGCTGCAGTCGATCTTAACTGCTGGCCTCTGCAAAATCAGCTGAAGTCATTTTAGGTAAGCAATAATCCACTGACCATACCTTCTTAATGACAGCCTAACTTCACAAGCCAGGACTGGGTGTCAAATTGGCACATGACACATAAAAAAAATCTGTTTCATATTTTCTATACTCCTGCATATACATTTTCATAGCAAACTGTAAAAAATGTGATGAGGAATGCAAAGAAGACTCAATTTTTTCTACTGTTTTCTTGAATATATCTGCCTTTCTTTTAACCTGATCTTTAATTCTGATCTGTAGAATTCAGATTGTGTAACTTGCACTTATCCATTGATTTTATAATCTAGCTTTACAAGACCAGGCACAGTAATCAGAAATTACCAAAATAAGTCATAAGAAATTACCAAAATGGGTGAAAAAGAGAACAAGACTAAAATTCTTTCTTCTTATAAAGAACATTACTAACATTAATGAATGACACTAAGTGTGTAGTCAGAATTTGTCCTGAAAAACCACAGTACTGGAAGGGAGTTATCAGTGAGAAGAGACAGACAGAGCTGTATCTGCACAAAGAACATCACATTAAAATGAGCATGAATGCACCTGCAAAACTAGACTTGCTAGAAGACATACTAACACGCTGGCTGGGCACAAGAAACCAACAGAATTATTAACAAACTTAAATATAGTCTGGAACTTTAAGAGTCTTAAAGCATCAGAATGGCTGCACTAGCTCAAACCAAAGGTCCTTCAAGTTTAGTATTCTGTCTCCAACTGTTTCAGTAGTGAACCCCTTGGAAGGTTAGCACAGAGTCAGCGCATTTGGTGTTTCTCCCTTCTGCTGCCCTCAGGTCCAAATTTTTTTTTTTTGCTCAGTGATATCCCTGAGCTTGAAGAGGTTTAAATGTTTATTAAACCACAAGAGAAAACTCTTCCAAGATTTGCCCACTTCCATTCTGAACCTGTCTCATAGTCTTGTCACCATTCTTTTGCAAGTTCTGTTCACCTGTCATCTGTTGCATGAAGAACTGCTTATTTTCTTTATTTTCCTAGAACTGACTGGTCCTTGTAGCCCAAAGGACTATGAACAGCCAATCCCTATGCATTATCTTGTTACCACTGTTGATACTGTAAGCCTCTACATATACCCCATAGCCACTTTTCAAGGCTGGAGAACATTAATCTGTTCAATCCAACCTTGTATGCAAGCCCATCCATCTAATTATCTCTGCTGCCATTTTCCAAATCCCTTTCAGTTTTAACATTGCCTCTTGAAGATCAGGGGATCAGAACAGACCACAGTAGACAAGGTGTAGGTAAGCCACGGATTTACATGGTGGCATAACTATGTTCTCCTCACTGTTTATTCCTTCGTCAAATCTGGATTGCTTTGCTCATTGCTCCTAGACAGAGATGATGTCTTCCAGGACCTGTTCCCTACAACTACAAGGTCTTACCAATGGTAATCATCAAATCTAGGCCCATTATTTTTCATTTTACCCCATGAACATCACCTTACATTCATCTATTTTGTTCTCCATTTGACACTTTATTGTTCAATCATTCAAGCTTCACTAACAATATTCACTGATATTGCTAATTTACATATATATGTGAAGAGATCCTCCTTGCAGCCATTCTTTCACATTTTTAATGCAACAAAATTTCAGAGGTTACCTTTTTCTCCTCTTATAGCAACTCTTTATAATAGTTCCAGCAAGAAGAAACAACCTCTACAGAAAAAACAGCCTATCAATGGATTTCTAAAAAAAAAAAATCAAAAAAAATCACAAAACAAAAAAATACAACACCAAAACAATACCACAAAAAAACCCCACAACTTTCTGGGCAGAATCACTACCCATGTAAACGTGTAAACGTTGGCCTGAAATAGAGTAAAACATTTAGGTAGGTATGGAGGAAACAAGCCTGTATTTCTAGAATGTGTTAGGTGACTAACACGCTTTCTGAACGTAATTTGTGTATTTCTTTACCTTGAAAAGAATTGTATGGCTTAAAAAATGCACTAAAGCGTGGCTTGTTGCTTATTTCATAGGGGAGTACTGCTGTGCCATGTAGCATTTCTGTGGTACTTAGGCTTCATGGACAGCAAATACAGATTTACGATACTGTTAGAATAGACTGTGGTTCTCATGAGATGTGACAGCTGTTATTTTATAGTACTTAAGTCAGTGTGAAGTGAAAGTCAGCCACCTACTGGAAATGGTACATACAGGCACAAATAATGTGAATCCATATGACTCCTGCAGCACACATATGCAATAATGTAGTCGTATTTCCTTCTTCAAATGCACTTTCATTTTGACCACTTACTGGGCAGCTGTGATGCTCAATGACAAACTGCCCATTTTCCATGCTTACCCATTCTTTATGGCACAATCCACCCTTTTCCAAATGTAAAGTCTTTTTGAACTTGCAGTTTTCCCCGTTTGCATCCTTTTTAATACACAGACAGACTAAATTACTGGTAAATCCACAGATGAAAAAATAACTACCTCTATCTTCTCCACTAAAGATCCACACATGAAAAAAATACATTTATCAACATAAAACAGGGGTAATTCCTAATCCACGTTCATCACAACACAAAGAAGATGTTTTATTAGAAGCACCACATACACAGGACATGTTTTGTAACACAGCAAAAAACACTGCCTGATGCAGTTTGTTAATCTAACACTGGTTCAGGAGGCAGGACCGAGTGAATTGAGTCAGAATAGCCTCATGATAAGGGTACAATGTCAGGAGTCAAGAAACCTGGCCTCTCCTCGTGGCTCTACCTCAGATTATTTATATAACCATGGGTAACTCAGGTCAGGGCTCAAACGCATGACTGAATTATGAGCATGTAATAAGTTACTGTGGGTCTAAGTAGCAATAACTCATGATAACTACTTCCATTCCCATGGCCAGTGAAGGACATGTAAGCTGATACAAATACCTTGGATGCAGGCAGATGTAAAATAGCACTTATAAAGTTAATAAAATTCAGTTGACAAGGAGATAACTTCAATGAAGTGCTCTATATTGATTTTGTTAAGTTCCCACATTGAAAAAAATCTTTTTTTAAGCAAGCATAAATGTATCTGTGGAGGTCTAAGTGCTCCAGCCACTTCCTTCCAGTATCTCTCACAGATCTTTGTTTATGTATCACGTGTTAAAAGTTTTGTTTCCCTCAACACAGCAGAAATTTTGTAAAACACCTTAAGTTAGTCAACACCCTCATGAAGGTAAGGGGTTTGGGTTTGCTTTGGAGGCGGGGGTGGACTCCAGGTTTATTTTGATTTTTAAGTTTCAAAGTTATCATGCAAAGTGCTGATCAGATTCAAATTCATTCTGTCAGCGATTTTTTTCCCCAAAAAACATTCATGGGTTACATTTATATCAGCAGATTTTATGTAAGAGATCATCTGTCAGCACCTGTCTCACTCTATGAGAGATTGGGTATAATTTGTCCTCCCATAGACAGAATAAAAGCAGAAAACTTAGTACCAAACCCTGGGCTGTGCATGTGGCTAACTCAACAGGATATGGGGAAAGACAGACAGAAGGAAATTAGGTTACACTGAAATGGTTTGCGCCATTTAAAAAAAATGTCATTGGGTTGCAAAATAGAGGTTCAGTAATCCAAAGGAGAAAAAAAGTAGGGGAGAGAAGGGTGTGAGAAGGTAACGTGTGTTCTTGATGAAAATAATGCTTCTACCAACAAGTCACAAGCTCTGCATTCAGCTCCTAGAAGTAAGCTGTATATATGATCCATGTGCACAGGTGATTATTTCATGCATGTGTATACAACTGATAACATATGCACTCTGATCCCAGGCACAGTCCAAGCCCTCCCTCTCCACCTGTCTCCAAGTCTGAGCTACAAAGAGGTAGCAGAACCATCGACCCAAACTTGGGTTAGCTCCCTGACAGGCTTAAGACCGTTATTATTTTAAAACAACTTTCAATGCACAAGTTTACATATGAAAGTAGAAAGACTGAATGCAATTAATTGTTTTGATTCATTAAGGAATTTGGACAAAGAATATCTTCTTTCTCAGCGAAAGCTCTGCATACTCAGCATTACATGGCATTCCAATGGATTCCTCTACTCAGCCAAGTGGAGTCTGGCAAACACTGCCACAAGACAGGCACTTCAGCTCTGCTTTGTAATTTGAGTTCCCTAAAGTGCCTTTTGTTGCACAGAGAAAGGTGTGTTACTCCTGCCATGCGGGCATAATACACAACTTTCCACTAGATCAATACCCAAAACTAAACTGGAATCAAGGATGAAGCAGAGTCTTTACCTAGAATTGATTCAGACTTAGGCCAAGAGGGACTGACAGTCAATGGATATCACAACTGCTAAGTGGCCTCTACAAAGCTGGTCTCTGCCTGGTCCCTAAAAAACAGGTGCCCACACAACAGAAGCCAGCAGGACAGCTGTGTGAAGCACTCACTGCCAGAGGGCAGACCAGTCAGGCTCAACCACAGCAGCTGCCACAGCCAAACAATCCTCTGAACGGCATTTTACTCTGAAAGGAGCCCCATACAAGGCATAGCCAAGGTACTCTACACAAGGATTTTATTTCAAGTCCAACAGTCATGACTGATGTGTTTTCAATTTACAAATAACTAAAAAAAACCCACACTCCTCACCATAAAAACATAATGTGGATCTTACATTGTTTCCAAACATTTAGTCCTCAAAATCTACATTTGCATTATTAAAATGACAGATTTGCTTAGGCAGCAGGAAAGATGGCTCTAATGAGAAATGGCCAGATGAGACCTAGCAAATCCCAAATTCATACACTCCACCTTCTAAAGATGAATCCCAGAAAACATGAACTTTCAAGCAGTCCTGTAGTCAACTTTTGAACAAGCACTACAGCATCCTGACCTTAGCTTCAGAACCTGTGCTTCCCTGTGGTGTTCCATGCCAGTAAGCACTGGTCATACTGCCCTCTCACACCTCAGCAGGGCAGTAAGAGCACAAGCAGTGATGCACCAGCTCAAGGCAGAGGTTTCTCAGAAAAGTCCTTTCACACAGGCTTTTTTGTCTGCTTCATTTACAGGCATAATGCCTAAACTCCAACCCACTCCCAACATCTCCAAAAAAATTGCAAACCAAGTAAAACTGCTGTGGTCCAAATGTTCCATAAAATGCCACACTGAACACTTGAATTAGGTTCCCATCCACACATCAAAGGAAAAAGAAAAAAGACAAAAGACACATCATATCGTTAATTTTCACATGTTTAATGTAATGGCACCCTAATTAACTTTACAGTACTCTCATCTCCATTAGATACTGTGTTTCAAAAGTATAATGAGAAAAAAGCCAAACATGGAAAAACCCCACTTTTTTGGTTAAGTTTTAAAAGGTAAATCTTTTGGAGTTACATATGTATAAATGCCTTTCGAAAAATTGTTCCAAATTTCATTCTTCACCTTTACATAACAAAAACTGGTTTTGCTGGGTCTTTTCACAAGATCCAAAGAGAGCTCACTTATGGCACTTAATAAACTCTGAAGTCAGGGGTGTCATAAGGTTATACCAGGACTTCCGCTGGAGAGCCTGCCATGAAGCAAACACTATAAATAGGAAGAGAATGTGCAAGAGCTCCGAATAAGTGAGAAGCACAACATGTTTTGCAAGCTTGTGTTCTGAGAGCCATGGAACTGAAGACTCTTGGCTGAGGAAAGTCTCCCCGAATTTCTCCAGCTAACAACTATTCAAAGCACACCTACCATAGAAAACCATAGGAACAGCCATACACTGGTGTCTGCAATACTCCTGACAAGTTTTCCTTTGGATTTTACCTTGAATCAACAACCAAAACAAGTAGGAAAGTGACTTAAAAATAATAGGAAATATTTGTTGGGTTTCCCATGACAAGTAATTAAGAGAAATGGAAGCCACTTAAGTTAGACTAGGCAGAAGTCTTTAAACATGTATCAGCTAGAAAACTAGCAACCCTACTGGTTTTATTATCACTTTCATAGTTTGACTTTAAAGAGTTCAGGAAAACAAGTAAACTTTGCACAAAGTCTGAAGCATTCTTAAAGAGGGAAAACTAGCCTAGTAACAGCCAACAACCCTTATTTTCACCTGAAAGTTTAGCCTGAAAGATGGTGAACTAATACAGTCACTTAAAAGACTTGAATTTTGGGGGTGGCTGTGCTTCCTACAATTTACAGTGGTCATTTTAGCTTTCCTTCTTCTAATTCAGGACTAGGGAAGAGACCCAAGGAAACTGCTCATTCTACTGTTACTTTTTTTTAATTTAAAAAAAAAAATTCACTAGACTGAGAAAGGCATTAACATTTTACCTTTGCATCTTGCTTCTAGATTTGCCTCTCACCTCTACATTCCAGCAGTCATCATCCCCAAAGAACATTTACTAATGCTCTCCTACATTTAATACTTAATATTTGTAAGAGAAAGTAATTCAGAACTGTAAATTAGTAATTTGTTCACTTGGATGCCCATATGAGTCACGCAGATAGTTTGATTCATGCACAGGACTAACAGGAGTATGTTAAAGAAATAAATGCAGAAATCTACATGAAGTACAACTTTCAGCTGAATAATATATTAATTACAGAGAAGAAACAAAAATCTCTACTTACACAGAAAAAGGGTGAAAAAAACCCACACTCACTCCAGCACTTTTTCTACTATAAGAATATTGCACATTCCGATAATGTTGCACAAATTACTGGCTTTTTATAAAGACCATATGAGGTATTAGTCTATTAATAAATAAAGAAGAATATGGAAAAGGAAAAGCACTTAATACAATGCAACAATCCATTCCAAGTATTTAGTGAATGAAAACTGAACAAGCAATAAGTATCCTTGAGGGAAGCTTACTTAGCAAATAGGCAGCTTTCAATATCCATCCAAGAAGCAAAGGGTTAAATCTCTTCTAATAAAGATTTTAAGAACTGAAAGCCTATTGAGAACACTGCTGTTTAAAATGCTTATTTTGCTCATGCAATCAACCTAAAAGGTAAATTCTTATCTCCCAGTTCTAAAGGGACAATATGTCGGTGGCAGGAAGCTTATTAAGGGGAGCCAATTTAACATACTAGTTGAGAATTAAAACAGAACTTTTGGATTGACATCAACTAAAGTATTTGGGGGTTTTGTTGTTGAGGGGAATTTTATGTTTGGGTATTTTGTTTGGGGGTTTTGGATTTTTTTTTTTTTTAATTTGAAATAGTTTACACTAGTTGTGGGTTTACATGGTGCTGAAATCAATACCCACTCCTTATTAGCAGTTTCCAGCTCCACAAGGCATTAGATGAACACAAGGATTGTAATTTTCAGTTTGAATCTGTGGTTAGGCTAAGAATTTACCTTTCAAATCACAATGCTGAAAAACTTCTGCTGACAGATAATAAATCTGTCAATCTAAACACTATCTATCCTTTACTTAGACCCCTTCAGGAACACCAGGAATCTGTAGGCAAGCTTATCTTAAGTTCACAAGAGCACTGAGGAGTATTTAAGGTCAATAAACTGAATTATGGAAGCTAAATTGCATATGTGGTAATGTAATAAGCATAAAACAAGAATGTTTTGAGTGTGCTCTTTCAAACCTTGTTAGAGAGATACTTGTAATTTGGAAGGAAAAAAACAAAAACGTCTTGTGTGCACACAAATTTACATACATTAATAGCCATTAAACAAGCCAAGGATTATTCAAATTTTAAGATCTTTTCAGGCCAATGAAAGACTACTCAGAAATAAAACTAATTTCTACATCACTCACAATCTTATTCCCTCTTGTTATTTTCCAGCTTCAAAAGGAAGGTGTTTTATTAATACTTTTGCAACACTAGAAAGAGTAACAAAGACCCAGGCAAGTCATATTTCTGCTGCTATTTTATCTAATTTGCACAGTGAATCCATATCGTGTAAAAACTGCAAGTGCAAACTTGGAAAGACACGATTTAAAAAAAAGCAGCACTTAAAAATTAAAGTATCTCCTCTGCTGCAATCCATGCACCAGTAACTCAAACAGTCCTGAATTGGCATATATGAAAAAATTATATTACATTTCTGAAATGAAAAATATTTATATCTTGTGTTCAAATTTAGGGAAAGTATTTACTAAACTGAAATACATCTAATTTTTTCTTTCACGCGAGATTATTTCTCTCCCATTTTAAGTAGTTACTGACACATTTACTTCCCAACTGTTTCTATTGTGAAGATTAGTTTCATCTACAATTTCTTTATAGTAGTTTAAGTGTTTTTTAGAACAAACAGTTCAAAGAATTTTTTCATGTTAGCACAAAACCAAGAAAGACTATGAAGATCTTAGAAGAAGAAAAGTTTAAAGGAAAGGAAACGTTATTGTCCAGAACAGTCGGTGTAAGTGGTAACCATGTTTCCTCGTCTCTGAGTGACAGTCCTGCAGTGCTTGCTGGATCCATGAAACCTGGCATCAGTTCTCACTGCATGTCGGTGTGCATTTTCAAAGTCACTGAATGAAAACATTTTTTCCATATTTTCAAACACATCATCAAACAGTCCACCTCCAAAGGAGAACTCTTGGAAAGAACGTCTTTGCCGACTGTGAGCTTCCCGATGACTTCGGAAGTGATTGTCAAAGTGCTTTTTTGACCGTGAGTTTTGACTAAATAGGTCAAAGTCTTTGAACAGATCATCAAAGTTGAAATTAAATGACTGATGGAATGGGCTCCCATTATTTCTCTGTCCTCCATGACGGCCAAACTGATCATATTCTCTTCGTTTATTCTCATCTGATAATGTTTCATATGCTATTTCCATTAAAAAAGAAAGAAAAATGTTAAACTTCATTTACATTTCCCTTGAGAAAAAGAGGAAAAAAGAAAACCATACACAAATACAATGCACAGCAGCTTTCTCCCACTCCCACAGTAATTTTTTTGAAATTTGACTTTCATTCAACATTCAAGGCCAATCAAGCTCAACATTTGTTTACCTTTCTCCAAACCAAAATAAGCTTCCTCAAAATAGTTATTTATAATAATAAACACAGCTATACTATGAAGCCTTAAAATTTTAAATTTGCATAATACAACATAGTTTGGCTACTAATAAATATCAGTGTTTATATTGGAACGAAAGTAGCAATGAGATGTGGGGATCAGAAAGACTGAAGGAGGGAGGATGAGTTAGGAACTCTATCTAACAAAATAAACTGCTGCATTCCTATCACAGAAACACAGTGTGATGCCTGCAAAACTACCTGCCAGCCAACCAGCACATTCTAGCCACACCACAGTTACGACTAAGCAACAAGATAAATATCGAGGAGATAAAAATGCAGAGAATGAAATTCCCCTATGTTCCAACTCTCAATTTTTCGTAAGTTCAACAATAAACCTAGATTTTTGTGATTTGATATACCCAGAAGGGAATTAGGTTTCCCTCCAATCTTTGGTCCACAACTACAGCTACTGGTGTTCTAAGGCAGAAACTCTGACAGATACTATACCAATTCTGAAAACTAAGTATTTTAAATGTTTCCATTTTCTTATCTGTCAAAGGCTTGCAATTATTATATATAATTCAACACCTAAAGAGTTCCCAATTCCTCCTGTAGTAGGTGCTAACAACTGTAATAAGTATCTCACAAGGTTGTTCCTCCCTTTCATTATACTACTAACTACCTTTCTTTCAAAATAACTTTTCTGCAGCCAAGAAGGTAAAATGCAGAAATCTCTTATTAGCTTAGTTAGGAGAACTACACAAATAGATGGATCCTATAACAGACTCCATGGGGAACAGAAGTGGGTACACCTTATTTTTAAGCAAGTCTCTTTCTATTCTTGATTATTCACTTCCACCATTATGTTTTATCTCAAAATACTTATGAATGGTGTATTCCTAGGATCACAGGATAGTTCAGGGTAGAAGTGACCTCAGAATGACTCTACTCCAACCTCCTGCTCAAAGTAGGGTCATTTATGAGATCAGACTATGTTAGTCAGAGCTTTATCCAATCATTCCTGAAGTCTCCAAGGAGACTGCACAACCTACCTAAGCAACCTGTTCCAACATTGGCCTGTAGAACAGAATCGCAGAATTGTTAGGATTGGAAAAGATCTCTAAGACTATCAATTCAAACCACTACCCTCAAGGTGAGAAAATTTTTCCTTGTAACCACTCTTAACCTCTTGTACCTATTGTCTCTTTCACTCCCACCATGAACCACTGAATCACCATGCTGTACTTTTATAATCTCCCCATAGTTACTGAAAGGTTGCCGTTAGGTACCCCTGAAACCCCAGTAGTAAACCTGAGCTGTATCTTACAAAACAGATCAAAAGATAAGAATTAACCTCCTAGGGCTAAAGCTGTCTTACTGCCAAGTATTTTTTTTCTGAGAAGAGGTGTAAGCCAAAGAGGCTAATAAGCAGAAATGCATAAATTGTGTAAAAGACCTCCCTATGTGCAAGGACACAGAATCAAGTTAGATATTGATGCTGAACATTTGGCAGCACTGAAAAAGGAAAAAAATCTTATTCAGTACAGAGTATACTTAAATTGCAGATATAATGCATGTATCATATTACTAAGACAAATACTACCTTCAGCAATTTCTCTAAATTTTGCTTCTGCACCAGGACTCTTATTTTTGTCTGGGTGGTATTTCATAGCCAGCTTGTGAAATGCCTTCTTGATCTGGCGGTCAGATGCATTTTTTGGAACTCCTAAGATATCATAATAGTTCTCTGTAGCCAGTATTAATTCAGTTATCATTAAAATGCAGAGAGCAAATGTGAAGACAGATTGCGTAGTGGCCATTTCTCCGGTTCCTAGAAAGAAAAAGAAATATATTTGAAGAACAAGTTATTTCACATTCCACAACAATTTAAAGTTACAACTGTAAGCTGAAAGAGGAAGACCCATATATTTCAGTAGTCAATGACAGACTTGTTTTGCATGTGCCAAACTCGATTCCACTATTTTCATATTCACAGAATACGAAAGTGAAAACACTGCAAACTCACATTTCACATGCATCACAAGCACACTTCAGCGCTCATTTTTGTTTTACACTGAACTGAACATTCGCCTGAAAAGTTGCCAAAGTAAAAATACAATATACTTAATTGCATCAAACATTTTAAACCGGCATATGTGAACTAGCTTCAAACTAATCTTAGAGTTCTAGGACTATAAACACAGCAGCTCTAAATTAAGCACAGGCTGCAAAAACTCACTCAACGGTGAAGACCAATTCACCAATTAGATGGCACAACAATAGGAGCCCAAAAATACAACTGGCCTAGAGCTAACTGTGAGGTGCAGGAAGGCACTATTAGATGCTCATGCTCAGCTTCAGGAGGTCATTTATCTGACCTAAGGTGAACATGATGAAGAGTGAATCATTCATTTAAAGTATAGAGTTCAGCCAAGTAAGGCACATTTTCCTTTACTCTGCAATGGGCTGGGCTTAGCTTATTTTCATATTAGATTGTACTATAAAAAAACCACCTACCATATCTTTGATACCTAAGAATTCATCTGGCAAATAACACTGCATAGAAAGGTTTACATATGAAACTCTGTGTTGTGACTGAATGCAAAAAAGACGTCTTCTATACAAGACAAACACTTTCAACAGTAATTGGAAATTGTAATTCTTTTCTCAGCAATATATCTATCAAAAAGTTATAGTTTGAAACAAACATGCAAAGACTTAGGGGAAAAGATGTCACATAAATAAGACATTTAAAAAAAAAAAAAAAGCCCCCCAAAAGTCCAGTTTCACGTAGCCACACAATCTTTCATGATCATGATTTTTATGAAGGACATGGTAAGCTCTTCCTACCAGAAGAAGAGACCAGATCATTTTCCAGGGCCTGTGCATATTATATTTAAAACACTGAGTGCAGATATGCAAATGTTCAAAGAGAGAATGCTGTCTGTTAAACCAGCAGGATGTACAACAAAGCTCTGAAAATGCCAGACATAACGTGTCCCCCGCACCGGATTACACTGATTTGAATGTAACGTAAGAATAACTCAGAGACAAATGGTACTACTTTCCTGAAAGCTGAACAAATTACAGTCTGAGCACCATTAAAGTTAGAATACTTCTATTAGACAGTCTAAGACCCAAATATTTGTCGTGCAAAGTTCAAAACCTTTTAATATCGGGAAATATAAGAAAATTAAGCCTTTACTGAAAACCAACACTCTCTAAAGAAAATTAACACTCAAACATCAAAAATGGAAAAAGTATACTGTTTCTAATAGGCAAGTCAAGGGGCTAAAATGAATGCTGTGAGGCGAGAGCAAAAGGCTTGCAAGATTAATGTACCCATGCCCTCTTAAGAATTTATTTGGCCAGCAGCCTGCATGATATCAAGTGTTAGGGGTAGCAGTTGAAACGAATTGTATTTTGATCAGTGTACTCAGATACCAAACAGACAGTTCTTTTCAGTATTCTTTGTGCACAGTATCAGATATATTTTTAGTACAAGCCTTTCCCACATATTACCTCTCATCACTTCACTAACCTGAAACTTTACCTGTTGAGCACTAAGAACTACACACACATACATCCTTTCACACTTTTTGGGCTTTCTTCCTGTTTGTGCTTTATAGATGCAGATTTAAGTTCCATCTCACACCTGAAATTGTTTTTATTTTACTTCATTTCCCCACTCCTGCATCATGCTTGCATAATCACCTGCTGCATTCTCTTAAGGGCAACTATCCTACTACTACTGAACACCAAAAAGAGCTAAAAGGGTTAGTTTATGTCCCTCATCAAGAGTGAAATCCTCTTTCATAACTCATGAGAGCCTGAGATCACCAAGTCACTCCTTTCACATTTTCTGCTCTGGCTAACCATCTCAACTTCTATTATTCTTGAATACAAAATATACCTAAGTTTTCCTTTTTCTACAATTTTACATTAGGATTTCTGTAAGGCAGTTCTTTGTTATATTTGACTTTTAAACCATATAAAAAAACCAGTACTTAAGTGTCAAGGTTTTTTAAAATAAAGTACACAGATTTAATGCTGCCCTTGAACAAATCAATGAGACTCAAACTTAAGAATGAGACTTAAATGAAAATCAAATGCAAATGAAACATGCCTCCAATACAGGCAGCATTTTAAACTTATGAGGCTATCAGAAAGATAGAGAAGTCTTATATTTAGACATTGTTGATGATTCAATTTACGTTTTAGAAAACACCTATTTTATATACTGTCAGTATCTTAGTGTTGCTACTGTTAACTAAGATGTTAAGTGCCTGACCTGAGCCCTGTCATTCCCAAGTGTCTCTACAATCCCTTTCAAAATACAGTCTCTCTTAAATACTTACTGTTTATGTCTCTTCTCCCTCAGTTTCTTAATCGAAATGGGACATGTAAGTCGCACTTCCCAGGCCCTGCACTGTAGTTACTTAACACCGCATTCCAAAATTCATCAAGCTCTGTATGCATTAAGCTCATGCCACAGAACAGTCTCTTCTAACAACTGTGAAGAACTGCACTTTATTTAGACAAATCTTTCAATGAAGCTAGAGATCTTATTCCACCGATTACCTATTTAACTCTGTTGGGTAAGCAGTTAGAGATCTCAACTACTATTCACCTCAGTATAAGAAGTGCACTGTCTACCGTTTATCCTGAGTATTGCAGAGATGATAACGCTCAGCTCATTATTAGTTTATCAACATCTATCAATAGTTGCTGGATGAAGTGATGTTTGAAGATGATGTAACTGGAATAAAATCTGTCATATACAGAAAATAAGAAGCTACTTCCATCTTGCAACAGAAATACCCTATTCCATCCCTCTTTGGAAGTAATTAACACAGATCTTGAGTAAATGGTTATATTCAAAGTCTCACATACTCAGAGAATCCACAGCATCACTAAAGCTCTGCTACTGCTCTGCTTGCAGGAACTGCTATGCGCTATCCTGTGCATGTTCATTTTTGCAATATAAACATTTTTGCAAACAATTTACCAATAGTAACAAAGTTACTAAAGTCTCCCATTAGTTCTCCTATCACGACTAACCCGATGAGTAAGCAAGTCTCCTGAATCCTCTACCAGCTACAGGCAAGTCGTCAAACTCGGCGGCCTGTACTTGCTTTGGCCTCTCCGGTACTGACTCGAAAGCAAGTGCAGGAGAAAGTTCCCGAGCACAGGGAAACGAAGGAGCCACGCTGGTTTATCCATCCCCCTGCCCACCCAGGCCCCCAGGAGCCCCGCAGGAGGCGCAGGGCCGGCGGGGCGGGCCCGGCCAGGGCGGGCGGCCGGGAGCAGCGACTCGGCGGGGGCGCCGCCGTCCCTCTGCCGGNTGTCGCCGCCCCGCCATGCCGCGGTACTGCGCCGCCACCCGCTGCAAGAACCGGGGCGGGCAGAGCGCCAGGGACCAGCGCAAGCTCAGCTTCTACCCGTGAGTGGCCGCGGAGCGCGATGGGGCCCGGCTGAGCGCTGGCTGTGGTGGTGACCGCCGGCCGAGGAAGGCAGCGGCCGAGAGGCGGAACTCCGGGCACTGGTGGTCGCCTTGGAACCCCGCCTGGTCCCGGGGGGCTGGAGGGAAATAACGCAGGGGCAGGGAAGAGTGTAGGGTGTAAAGGGTGGACGGGCCCCCCGCCCCAAGATGGATGGAATCGGGGGGGATGATACGGCAGCGTCCAAGGGCTCTGGAATAGGTGTGCAGGATCCATTGAAACCAAAGAGATTCGAAAAAAAAGTAAAATTTGCGCTTATGAGTCCGTTTTGCAGGTGCCTGTGTGGCGGGGCAGGGCAGGGCAGGCCGTGCTGGAGGCGCCTCCGCCTGTGCGCCCTGTATAGGGCACTGCACGCCAGGGAAGGAGCCCGACAGAGCACGAACGCAGGCGTATGCTGATTTCCTTAAAATTCAGTATTCCCAGGAGAAGGACTAGGCTGCGTGCAGTGCTGGTTGGTTTAGCAGGTGTGGAGCTGCCCGGATCCCGGTGGGCGCAGGGACCATCCCGCCCCACGGGGGGCCCAGGACCGGGAGCTGTGGTGGGCAGCACTCCACAGCCCCCAGAGAAGCACAGCGCCGGCAGCTAAGTATTAATGCATTTGTGGTGAGTAGTAGTGTGGAACTTTTACTCAACAGAAGGAATTTTAAGGAAAAAAAAAAAAGTAAAATAAATTTCACAGCCAGCCTCAGAATCTGTTTTGGTAAAATCTGTACCTCAAACTAAGTTTTGCTTCAGTTTCTGAGTAGTTGTAGTTAGTCCAGCGCCAGGAAGGCTGTGTGGAAAGACCACAGGAAGACTGCTTTGAAAGACATTGTAGTTTAGATTGAAGGAAAGCTCGTTTATCTGGCATGCCTCTAATATGGAATGCATCATAAAACAATCTTGAAAATAATTTATTTTTCCATATGCTTTAGAGAATGTGAGTGTCCCATGGATAATCAAAACAAGTTTGAGCACTGAGTCATGTATATTCCTATTCAACTATATGATATCAATATGCGGATGACTGCAAAGATACAGGTGTTTCATCTAGCCATTTAGTTGTGCTGCATTCTTAGTATCATGTTGCTGTAGAAGGGGTGATGAGATTTGATATAGTGTTCTCTTGCCCTGTATTAGCAACTACTGTTGATATGAATTGCAAATTTTACTCCCTTGCCTCCTACCACCCCCAAAGGAGTCCTCTACTGCTCTGTGGTTTGGGGTCTGAGCTCCTTCCAAAGGTTTTAATTGTAACCTAGTGTCACCCAGCCAAATTTGGTAACTTGGCCCTTCTTGGTTTTGTTTCCTCACCTCTCTGACTTGTGCAGTGATGGCAGCTGCTAAATAAATTCTGTCCACTTCCTCTTACCATTTTCCTTTTTTTTTCCTTTTTATTTTTTTTGGTGGTGTTTACACCAGAGAGCAGATTCTGACGATAAGTAGGGGAGTACTGAAGCATGAGCAGGTTTTGGCAAAAGTGCCCTTAAGCTAAAATAATAACTTTAACTATTAGACGTGTCTCTTGCTACAGATTATTTTGTTTTCCATTTGAAGCTGGCTGAGTCTGGGGAAAGCAGTGAATGCTGTGTTGCAGGAGTAACCGCAAATGTTCCCAAGGCCTTCTTGGAGAGGGTGTTATTGGTGACATGACCACCATCCTCTCACTGAGAGACTCTTGAACTTATGTAGCAACACCCAGGCTAAGCTCTGTTACTCGTGGGGCATGCTGTATAACATATGCAATACTGCCATTGGGCCTACACGATCTAAGTAGGCAGGATTTGAAAAGCCTGAACCTCTAACCTGTCCGTCAGGGAGTACTGTGCTCTTGCCAGCATTATTCCTTGCATTCCTGCAGATACTCAGAGCTGGAAGCTTGCTCTGTTTCCTTGGTAACTTGAAAACTTTTATGACAACAAATTCAAACGATTTAGGAAGGGGTAAAGACATGCACATTTATCCTGTGAATTGCAGCTGTCTTTCTCTCAAAATAACCTGAGTTTGCAGTTTTGGAATGCTGTGCCTGTGTAATAGTCATAGCTGCTACATGTGGCTTTTGGAGCGAACCTGCAGCTTCAGGGATTTGAGGGTGAGATGTAGGATTTGTCAAGGAGTAGCCTGACTGGTGCTTTTCATAGCATTTGGGTGACAGTGCTTCAGGGTCTCTCTCCAGGTTCTGTTATGTGGAAATACCTCATGGCAGAACCTTTATTTTTGTTCTGTGCATTGAAGTTCCATAAATGTATGGTAGTAAGCATAACCAAAAGAACTGATTGTTAATTATCAGGAAGAAGTTGCTCAGGGAAGAGACATGAAGTTAGGAATGCTACATTTCGACTTAGTGGGTAAAAGGAAGTGGCTCTTGTAGAGAGACTGTAGTCACTTCTTCACATCTTGATGTCTCTCTTGTCCATCATACTGTAAGCAGCTAATACTTCTTGAACCCTACAGTTACAATCAGATCAAGTTTAATGGCCACAACTCTAACAGTTTCACATATACAAAAGCACATTATTTTATTTGTGATTATTATTTCTTATGATTCTCAGGAATATTGTTTTCTTAACAGTAATCATTGAACAATGCTCAGAGTTCGACTTGTGGTTTATGTATGTGGTTATATGCTAGAGTTAAAACAGACTTGACATGCACCAGGAAAACATATAAACACATTTCAAATACTCTGATACATGTCTGAGAAGAGGTGTGAGCCAACAGTGGTCTGAATGTTCATGTTCCCATTGCCATCACTTGCTTGACTGTATACGCATCATAATGAGCCTTTAATTTCCCTTTACCTTGTGTATTGCAGTTCATTAGGTAAATTATATATCTTCACCCACTCCCTTAATTTAGTTCTCTTTCCTTTGTAATTTATCTGACTGTTTGCATGTGTTTTCAGAATTTTTTTCTATGAACATATATCCTCTTCATTTTCTTTTTCAGGTAGTTTAGATGGTTGAAAAGTTAGTTATGAGTTATAAAATAGTATGTGGGCTCCTAATGCTGTGGGAAGACTTAATTGCTGAAACACAGAATACAGAAATGCTTTGCATCTGTGGGTATTTACTTTTTGAACAAAATTCAAATCTGTTATTGGAATTACTCTCGTTGCAAATTATCTAATAATCCAAAGTGGGGCATGTAGTCTGTTAAACAGAAAATACTAGTTTTGTCTAGTAAGACAAGAAAACCCTAGAAATACTGTTAATAAGATGAGGGCCTGTCTTAACTTTCTTTAAATTGTCTAAGTGTTGTGGCATCAAACCTATCAAAACATCTTGGTCATGGGTTTTGAAACCCTTGGCTAACATAAATCAGCAGAAATTCTGCTGCTGAACTCCAGAACAAATATCCAACTACAAATAATTTGGATAATTATTGGATTAGCATGTACATTACATCCTGATTAGCATTTAATATTTAAAATTTTTTTAAAAAATATTATTTTAATCTCTTGTGAGAGCAGGCTACCTTGTGAGGGACAAAGAGGTATTCTTATTTTAAAAGAAGAAAAACTAAAAAATAACTTTTTTTTTTTAATATGTGTTTTTGTTTGTCTTTTCAACTGCTTTAAAAAGATTTCCACTTCATGATAAAGAGAGACTTGAGAAATGGTTGCGGAATATGAAACGAGATTCATGGACTCCAAGTAAGCACCAGCTTCTGTGCAGTGATCACTTCACACCCGATTCCCTGGACGTGCGATGGGGCATACGATACCTGAAACACACTGCTGTACCAACAATCTTCTCTTCCTCAGATGATGAGGTAATCTACTTCTGTCTTTTTTATTGTAGTACAAAGGTAACCAACTATTTATCTAATACAAATGATCAAATTATAGAATTATCTATAATATAATTATATTCTATTTTAATTACATTTTATTTTAAAATTAGAATTCCTGTCAATTAAAATATTTTGACACAAAACAGGTATGTGATTCCATAGCATAAAGGAAGAACAACTCCCCATACTCTGACTGGAGGTTCAATATCTTTTTTAACTGGAAATTACAGAAGCATTTTACTATAGAAAATTTTAAATTTTTCATGAGAATTTTATGATTCTAAATTTTTTTCCAGTGCAATTGCTCTTAAAATTTGAAGTTCTTTTTCAGGTCTTTTATTAACTGTACAGAAATACTGGCCTTGGAATGTGTTAGTTTCAAGCTGCACATTTCTCTTTCCTGTCCCTAACCTCTCTACCACCTAAGAGCTTGGGACTGTAGGCTTCCAAAAATATCCTACACAGACTATTCCATCTTTTCTTTCCCAGGGTTAAATATTTAATTTTTAATATTTAATATTTACATAAAAATACTATGCTAGACAGGCACCTAATCTTGATCAAATCTATGCCAGTTCTCTTCTGAGGCATAAGTGTCTTCTCTGGACCATCACATTGAACATGTGAGAAATGGAAGGACTGGAATTAAGGCTAAATTGGTGAATCTGAAATAGGTGGCTATTTAATTTTACAAAACAAATTATATTTAGTCATGAAGTACTCTGTCTTCTTGGACAGCTGCAACTGTTGTCTGGACTGCTTTTGACTCTGTAGAGTGAAAAGTAATCTTGATAAATCTCTCAAATATAAAAATAGAAAATCCTGAGATTTATGGCAGTAGTAACTTAGCAGGAAATACCTTTCCTTTGCCCACCCTGCCCTGCTTCAGTGCATCCCTCACTTCCTTGTGCCACTGTTGTAACAGGGAGCCGTAGCTTTGGAACAGAACTTTGCTGCTCCATGCTTCTGTGCTGTTACAGACAAGCTGTGTGTTCTAACCCCAAAGAAAAGTTGTCTTTTCCCCACTTTTTCATTTTTTATTGATTTGCACATGACTGTAGATTAGTCATAGTACACCTACAAAGATGTACTCTACTATGGTAGAGTTATGAGGGTAACAAACTTTTTACGCAGTCATGTTGCCAAGAACATACCAATGGCTTCTCTAAATTACTTTTGCATCAGCAATATACATCTGAGAAATCTCAGATAGATTTATCAAGTTTAGAAAAATAATATTCTATGCTTCCTTTCAATATATCCATCACTTACCCTCTATCAATAAAAAAAAGAGATGCCAGTTCTTCATATCTGTGGTAATGTGAACTCATTTTCCTGGGGTCTCACTTCTCTCTCTGGCATTACTCTTTTCTCAGTGCACTTTTCTAACCATCAAGTCATATCCTCTTGGTGACCACCTCAGCAAATCCGCAGTATCTGTTGACTTGACCTCTGGTTCTGTACTTGCCCCAGATCTTAATTTTCTACATAGACTGAGTATTCACAAAGATACAGGGAAGAGTTCTCCTTATTTTGGGGAAGAATCCCTTGTTAGTGTGTTCATAACTTAATGCAGAAGAACAAGAAGCTAAGCCCCCAAGCTGCATCTGGAAAGTTGAGCGCAAAGAATTGTGTATTTGCATATTGTTCACCACCAACTTGCTCTATGTATTACTGAACAAGTGAAGGATATCTTCCCAGAAATGCTTAATGATTCTTCATAAAACATTTCATTTTATTTTTTTTTTAAATAAATAGCGTTTTTGACTCAAGAGCAGTGTTAGTTGTCAGCATTGCAGTATCAGTAACAATTCTGTATTAGCTAGCCAGAGTGTTTATTTTGAAGACAGACACGAGTGTGAGGGCAGGGGCTGATAGACAGGAAAGCTTTTCAATGAAAGTAAGGGTCTTTCTTCAAACTATCCTGAGATTTGGTGCATTTCCTTCAGCCTTAATGGCAGTTCTGATAGGTCAGAATTTGGGGGGGGCATTTACCTAATTTATCTCGTAAGAGATTTGTCTATTAAAAATTAGAGTCAGAGGAGGTCTTTATCAGCTGCTGGTAGAACACAGAAAGGAAAATTCTTCATTCGCTCAAAGTCTTTAAGATTGATGTGATGTTAAGTATCACTTTTGAAAAGATAATCAAATGAATTCTATTTCTGTATAAATTTCCCAGTCTTTTTAAGACTGAAGTTTCATATAAAACTGAATTGCAAAGTTTAATGTATTTAGGAGACTTCAGACTACATACGTACTTTTAGGAATATGCACTTTTCCATCATAATCTGTTTTTTCAGCCTGATTTTTTTTTCTTTTTGTCTCCCTTTCCTGTTTTTCTGTTGGTTTTTTTTGTTTGTTTGGTGTAGGGGTTTTTTGCCTGGTCTGTATTTAATTAGCAAAGTTGTAATTGCTGCTTCTTCTGTTTCTTTGTTCTGAGCATTTTTTGTTTTGTTTTTTAAGTCCACAGGCTAAACATGTATACACTTGTACACGAGTACAAGTTCTGCAGCTTGGTCTTTTCATAATCAAGTCTATTAGAAAAAAAAAGATACCCACTGCTTTTGTATCTTTGTTTCACTGACTGACATACGAAAGAGCTCGTTTGCACACTGATCTTGAATGTAAATCATGTAGTGATGATGTAGTTAATGTGAAAGAGGGGAAAAGAAGATGGCTAAAAAGGATAAGCTCCAAATTGTCTCTCTTTCAGTATCAACTTCTGTTTGAAGTCCTGTTAATACTGCATTGTTCTGCTAAGATTTCTATCTATCAAAAAGAAAAAGTTCTCCATTTTTATAAATTGTAAAGTTTAATTGTCAGAATTGAATTGGTGGTTTAAAAATCAGCCTATGTGATTGTGCATGAATATGTTTCATTATTCAGCAAGCCTGTGTTCATAGTCTTTTTTGTTTGTTAAATTGTTTGGCACAGCCTCCATGACTAAAAGTTTACTACATCTTTCTAAAACAACTTTGATGCATCTTTAATGCAAGAAACTTGTACTATGTGCGTTTGATATACTAATATATTTAATATAATGTTTGAGGTGGTAGTAGGAGTTGCTACCCAGTGTTTGTGTATCTGCTTCTCTTCAAGTGCTCCTAAAATTACTATCTTGTGTAGAACAGTCCAAGTTCCTTAGAGTTCAAAAAAACCCAAACAACAAAACAAACAAAAAACCTCACAACTGAAAACCAAAACAAACCCAAAACTATTATTGCCATTAGAGCTTTAAAATAGTTTTTTTAACATTTGGGATGTGAAGCAAAGTTACAGAACATGCTTACATGGATTTTTGGGTCTCTGGTATACTTTTTAAACAGTGCTTGTCTAAATTGCTCCTTTTTCAGTACGATGCTATAGAATGTGGTTTACTTAATTTTATCTTTTTTCTCCTCCAGGAAAAAGATTCTGCTCAGAACAGTCCACAAGAGATAAAGAGGCAAGACCCAGAAGAAACAAATGTAGTGTCAGTGAAAGCATCTGTACCACTTGAACCGTGTGCACCAAAGAAAAATCCTATAATTGCAGAAAATGTAGAGGCAGAAGCAGAAGTAGTTTGCTCAACTGCACTCAGTAAACCTTTACATGTTCAAAACCTGCAACTTCAAAATGAAGATGACTTTCAGGCAGAGACTGTAATTCTTGATAGTTCATCTAATCAGAATATAAATCAACCTAATCCTCTTTTAATGGCAGCAGCAGTACACAGCATGGAAACTACCAGTGTTCATACTTCTGTAGAGGATCCAGGAGGTTGTACAGCTACAGTCTTGCAATTTACAGACCCTGACTACACAATTGAAAACCCTGTCCCTCATGTTGTCTGCCCTGGTGAAGTACAGCCAACCACTGAAGATGCAGTTTTACTGAGTACAGTCACACAAAGTATTGAACAGTTCAGTGGAAGTGAAGAATCTGTCATTGCTATTATTATACCAGCTGAGAGTCCAGAAGAGCCTGAAATAGTAAATAGTTCATTCCTGGCTGTTAATGAAGAGTGTCTTGACACAGAGGAGACAGAAATGATTGAATATGGTGGAAGTGAAATATTACAAACTGAGCATTCATACTGTAAACAAGACATAGACAGAGATCACCTTTGGCAAAAAATTTCAAAACTGCACTCTAAGATAACTTTACTTGAAATGCAGGAGATAAAAACTTTGGGATGACTCAGGTCCTTGGAAGCTCTTATTGGACAACTGAAGCAAGAAAACCAGCTTCCTGAAGAAAAGCTGAAGACTGTAGAAAACTGCTTTACAACACTTGAAGTGACTATGATACAGTAAAGGCTTTCACTGATGGTTCTAGAATCTTTTTAGCCTCTCTGACTGTTCTTTTGGACAAATTAACTTTTGTTTCAGTCATAGTATTTTAAATATCTAATGCAAATTGTCAATAGAAATATTCTTTAAAAATGTTACGTCAGCCACAGCTAGGTGGTAGACTAGTAGGCTGCCTGTAAAACATGACTTACAAGTAAGCTTAACATAAAATTAAATTGGATGAAGCTTTTTTAAAAAGTATGTGAATTGAATCAATAAAGATAAGTTAACCCTTTCTAGATGCAGGCTCCTCCGAAACATGCAACTCCTGCATTTGAGGCACTAGTACAATAGTAGAATGGGCAGAATAAGCATATAGAATGGACCATTGTAAAACCACTGTTTGTTCATTTACCGTTTGTTCTGATACTTTTTTTTTGTGCAGTTTGATCTTATTAAAATTGTTTCTGCAATAAAATATGTTGCCTTTCATTTGGGTCCAGAAACAAAAATCCTCTTAAGGATATTGTTCTAGGGGACAGGTCCTTTTTTTTTTTTCCCTCCGTTGGATGATTCAGCCCAAATGGAAAGAACCGTCTTAAATACTGATATTTTTGCTAGTTAGTAAAAAGGAAAGCTCTGTCTATTCAAAGAGTGCTATCTGCATTGATCCTCTTACAGCCTGTAGCTAGATAATGCATATACCCTTAACAATACACTGAAGAAAACAATGTTTTGTAGAGTAGCAGAATTTGTCAGAATTTTACTCTTCAAGAACAGAAAAAACTAGAAAATCACTCCCCTTTTTTGAGTACCACTACAGTAGACATACTACAGTTCATTTTGAGGGAAATGAATTTGTTCAAGTACTTGCTGCTTACTCTATGCGACCCCTTGGATCTAGAGTTTGCTGTACAGCGAACCAGCACTAGATCATCTGTTCTGACTGTACATCACAGTTGGACTGGATGATCACTGTAGGTCCCTTCTAGCTGAGCTGTTCTAGTATATTCTGTTCTACAACGATTAGGTTACTTGAGGGACTTGGGTGTGTTTTCTTTTATTCCAAAAGTGTGTCATCCCCACCACTACAAGTTCACTCTAGGACTGGAGCAAATGGTTTCCTTTGCAGTCTGTTACTCCTCTTTCAGACACATTCTAAACTGGCCTATCTTTCATATGGAATTGAGCATCAAGCAATACTAATTAAGAACCTGGCCTCCAACTAGATAAGTTTCAAAGTAGCCACACTTTAGAAAATTTTTGAGACTCAGAGTATCTGTGCAGAAGTTGGGCTAGTAAAGCACAGTGCTGTAGGAGGTTAGTCTGTGTCAGTCACCACTGTATTAGGCTTGCTCTGTCCTTCAACTTGCTCTGTCCTTCAACTAGTTAACTTAGGCTTTAAGCACAGAATATGCTTGATAAAATTCCTAAAGGAATAGAGATCACTTATAATACAGTGCATTATTTACCAGGCATCTGTGACCCACCCATTTTTTTTCCCTCTTATTACCAAGGGCTCTCCCTGTAATAAAAGAACATTCCTGTTGTGCCTTGTGTGCTCTGAAATCACAAGGGACATCCTGTACACTCTACAAACATTGCTACTCTATAGGATCCAGTCTTGTGAACATTTTTCACATGCCTTCTCTGAACTGCACATTTTGTAATTTTTGCAAAGTAAAGAGATCTTTCGAAGTGATTTACAAAATGCTACATGAAATTGCTAAATGATTTGGCAATTTTAGAAATTTCTTTAACGTCACTACGCATCCTCTGCTAACGCTGTATATTTTTAAGGCTGACCACACAGTTGTTTGTAGATTTTGAATAGCAATGAGAGATCAGACGTGGCAAAAGAGTTGCAGTACTTTAAGCTGTTGTCTCAGCAAAGCTCTATTGCCAAAGAAAATGTGGGGGTTTTAACATAGCATTTGTGCTGTTGATATATTTTGCCTTTAGTAATAGTTTCCAGTACTGAAATTGAGAACGTTGTTTGTGGCACGGATTTCTTTAAACCTGGGAAAAAAACCCCACAAATGCCTGATTTTCATTTTTTTTCCATGGAGTTTCTTGAACTATATCAGAAGAACTCTTCAAGTTTGTCACCAAATCTACAAATCTCCCTCTTTGGTTTTGGGCCAATGGGGCAAGGGTGGATGTATTAATTTAAAAATATTTAGCATTACAACTGTTTATTGTTGCTTACAGCAAGATGCAGTTGGTTCATTTTCTTCAATAATAAGTTGACACTGAATTACTCAGACTAATTATTACAAGGAAGGAAATACAACATATTAGAAAATGCCACACACCACTGAATTAGATGCTACACGTACATTTTGTTTTCAGTATTTCCTAAGCATAAACTGTACAGTCTTTGCACACAGTTTTATTTCGCTAAACCTTACGTGCCTTTGGCAGTGCTATATTTATTACTCCTTAAGATGAAGTGGAAACTGCTCTTGTACAGTCACAGCCCAGCATCAAAGTAGCACACTGAATTCTTTCTGTAATGTATCAGGCTTATCTTGACCCAAGTAAAAGGTTCTCATTTATCTTTTCAATAACTTTGGATTTGCATCAACTTCAGTTTTTAAACTTTTGACTTTCAATTTCAACTAATGTAATTAATTACTTCAACACTTCATAGATTTAACAGATGTCATCTGTTTTATTAATTCACCCCTTGAACTATTTAGTTGTATTTCTTTACCACTGTCCACCGGCTACTGTAGGAATTTGGCATTTGCTTTCTCATAGATCGTCATTTCAATTCCTCCTGTTTTATGGAAATTTTCTACAAGCAGTGTGGTTCCAACTGGAATAAATTGGCACCCATTTCTCCTGATTTTCCATCTTTATGAAGTTTCATTTCTCTCATTCTGAATGCAGGGACAGCTACAGGGGATTTTTTCTGTCTGTCAGACTAATAAGGGTCCAAGACTTCTCTTCTGTGCTTTCTTCAATTGGTAGTGCAAATATTGACTGCACTTTTGCATGCATCACAAGCATTCATTAGAAGTCTGTCTAGATCTCTCATTAGATGTCTTTGATCTTTTTTCACTCTTTTTACTGCAGTGAATTTGTAATTATTCCACTTAAACTCTCCCCTACTCTTGAGACTTGGCTCCTACATTAGAAAAATTAGCAGCAGGCCTGTGTTCACTCGAAATGCCCTGTTGGTTAATAATTGTTCTCTCTTTTCTCTTTTGCCCAAGCTAGTCCATGATGGTGGGTTCTCTGGACGGATGCCATGAGGTCCAGCTGTGCCCATGTTGGCCACAGGGCAGTCACCCAGTGACGGGATCCCCTAAGACTGCAGTGCTGCTGAGCTCTAATGGCACAGTTCAACCCCTGCTAGAGGCTGACTGCTCCTCAGTTAAGCTACGTCACATTTTAAAAATTGCAGTTCCCTCCATCCCTTAACATCTGTAAATGGATGTATTTCCTTCATGCCTAACCACACTCCGCTGGTTTTGGCTGGGATACTTGATTTTCTTCACAGCAGCTGATATGGGGCTGTGTTTTGGGTTTGTGCTGGATACAGCGTTGATAACACAGGGATGTTTTAGCTATTGCTGAGCAGAGCTTACACAGAGCCCAGGCCTTTTCTGCCTCTCACACCACTCCACCAGTGAGGGGGCTGGGGGTGCACAGGGAGCTGTGAGAGGACACAGCCAGGACAGCTGACCCCAACTGACCTCATATGGTGTCATGCTCAGCATATAAAGCTGGGGGAAGAAGAAGGAAGACCAAAACCATTGTTTGCAGCAATGGTTTTGGTCTTCCCCAGTCACCATTACCCATAATGGAGCCCTGCTTTCCTGGGGATGGCTGAACACCTGCCTGCCTATGGGAAATGGTGAATGAATTCCTTGTTTTGCTTTGCTTGTGTGTACAGCTTCTGCTTTCCCTATTAAACTGTCTTTATTTCAACCCACAATACTGGTTCTCTCTGATACTCTCTTTCTCTCTTTTCTCTCTTTTGTGAGAGATTGCATTTGCCCAGTGAGAGGCTCCAGGAAGGACCCACCTGCTTTCTGGGCAAACCCAAGAGACACTGTGAGCAGCAGATGGACAATTTTTCAACCACCTGGGAAGAACTAGACAAATTCCACATCCAGCCTTGAGGAAAAGCCTAAGATGTGGGTTAGTAGTGATTGACTTGATCCTATTCCATAAATTCCACAAGCAGGAAGCTGCATGCTGTGTTGTAAGTCTGGAGGGGAAATGACACCTGCACACATGGGCCTTGTGAGAGATGCTCAAGGCATGGGAGATGCTCAGGGGACAGGGAGGATGGAATAGGCTTCAGCATCTGCACTGGCAAAAGTGCTATCCTGCAGGGCACCTCTGCACTGCCAATACAGCACCAGTTGAGGGTACTGTCACTTCTTTGGGTTCCCACATGCCAGGCACAGCTCAGAGAGACAGGAAAGCCAAGTAAGGCACTGGGAGGCAAGGATTTCCAGCACCAAGGTAAGAGGGAAGAGAAACAGAAAGGGAAAATTACATGCTAATTAATGACTTAAAAATTAACTTAGATTTGGACAAAAAGTATTATTCTTTGCTCATTTACGAGAGAGTTTTATGACTTACTAACACAAGCTAATTTAAATTTCTGCAACCTCAAGTGGATCTCTGGAAATGTTTTAGAATTTTATTCATGCTAGATCATATAAAATATTACTGTTCTATTTTCTCCTTCACTGAAACCAGTATAATGGCTTTCTAATTTACTAGACCATTTACTGATGCAGAGAAGATGTGAGTTTCAGGCAAAATATTTTCCACAAAAAAACCAATAAGAATAAAACATCTAAACAGACTTTTTCCAGTAAATATATCTCTTGGCATCATTAAATATTATGGGCTATATTGCAAAAAGCCTATCTGTTTAAGTATCTGCCTTTCCTGCTAAGGACATTTAGGCTGGCATTTCTGAAAGCATAAAAGCAATTTAGAAGCTTGTCTCATAGCCATTGAAAAGGGTTAAACTGTAGAGATGCTTTTGGAATATATATATATTTATGTATAAAAATAGTATATATTGCATGTGTCTGAAGCAGCAGTGTTCCCTATAAACAGCAGGTGGTGCTACTGGATCGTTCTGTAGAATTCAGACTAAAGCCTTGCACTTCATTTTTATTCTGTTGTTATTGAAACATATACAAACAGATTAACTGGGGGAGTGGTCCTTATATTTCAGATGTATCTTTAATAAAGGAGGGTAGTATATGTACAAAGCAGTATGACTAATTCGGTTCAATCTTACAGAAATAAAGCTTCAGACAAGAAAAAGCTCATTTATATTCTGAGCACAAAACATGACATTTGAGAGCCTTCTGCTCAAGTGACAGGAGATGTATTCACTGTCCTTATGTGAGCCATGATTCCATTCCTTGCTTGTTGAAGTGGGTCAGTGATTACAGTTTGAATCCTGTAAACAGTTTAGCATTGCTTATTTGCATATTAATCAGGATAATAGTGTGACTGTTTAATCATACCCTTCATCAGAGGTTCTGGTTTGCTACTCAAGTACTGCAGCCATGCTTTTGAAACCAGGAAGATATGTGCACAACAGCTTATGCAGGGCATAATCCCCTCTTAAATGTTGTGGGACAAATTTTGCTATGCGAATACACAACTTCAGATAAACAGAATAGGAGAATGTTGGTTGTGCACATTCAAGCAAGTTTCTTCTGGCTTATTTCAGTGTTACTTTCAAAGTATAACAGATAATCAGGCATTACAGTAAAGGTTAGAAGTACCCATGTGATTCTCTGAATGAATGGAGCAGGGTAGCCACAGTGGCATAGCAAAACCGGATGGTGAAAGGAGATGCACCAAAGTAACCACTGGCTTCAGAGGCATAAATGAGCCGCAGGGTGGTCAGCCACTCTACCACACCCTCCTCAAAGAAGTTCTCACCTGACTGAATGTCTCTATCATGAGGTGCACCACAATTAAGCAATAATTGATATGAAGAAGAGCAAATTAACTGGGGAAATGCCTATTTATCTATTAACTATAGCCAGGGGGATGTTCTAGACAGATATTTAATACATACATACATATATATATATAAATCTAAAATAAATCTCACCTATTTCAAAAGATAAATCACTTTTAGTTCTCAGACAGGGACAAGTTTGAAAGACTAAAGGCTAATATAAAGTGGCTTGGCACAGCAATCCTTCCAAATTGTCCCTCAATTTCCTGTACAGACAGTGGCAATATAAAGACTTTTCAAAACTCGGGGGGGGGTGGGGGGCTTGCTCATTTACATAGAAACAGCCTTTTTTTTCCCTGAAGATTTTGAAAGACACCTCTATCTCTGTAAGAAATTTGTACAAGCAGGAAAACGGATTCACCAGGTGCCTGCCTTAGGCAGAGTACATCATAGGCACAAGTCTCGGTGTTGCAGAGCCTCCTCACAAGATGCACATCAGCCATAATTGCTCTGCTCTGCTTCATGAATAATAAAATATGGTTGTAGTCAGACACGTTTGACCTCTTAAAACCCCTTAGGACTGAAAACAAACTTGTCATTGTTGTAGCTTCACTCTGGAGTAGTAGCAAACACCACGAAGAGGTCTTTTTCAGCCATGTCTGCTTGGGCAAGCACACTGCAGATCACAAATACCTGCAGTCTGATCTTTATTCTCAGTCAATTGACCCTAGGAGCTCTCAATGACAAGAATGGCTACTGTTTGGAGATAATAAAGACATGATGAGATATAGTTTTACAGCATGGAAAATATATAAAACCCTTAAGATCTTATACTTAGCAGCAGCTGTTACTAAACTTACATCAAAGCTCTTTATTTGGTGTTTTATGTGGTGAGAAATCCTGTACCATGTAAAGCTGGCTTAGGCTTCAGGGCACTTACAAGGTGTTCTTTTTTTGGCTGGGAGAGAGTTAATTTTCTTCCTCGTAGCTGGTACCGGGCTGTGTTTTTTGATTATGTTATGAGAATAATGTTGGTAACACTGTGATGTTTTAATTGTTGCAAAGTAGGGCTTACTCTGAGTCAAGGACTTTCCAGTGTCCCACGCTCTGCCATGGAGGATCTAGGAAGCAAGCCTTCTGGTACTTAGTTGCTGGCTGGGGTTAAACCACAACATGGAGTGACAATTTCATATTGCCTCGGTGCCCACTGATAGACTGAATTAGCCTCCCCAGGGCTGGCTCCAGCACACTGGAGGGTGTTTTCAGGAAGCAGTGAAAGTTGTGCTGCTGCTAGGTAAGGGTGAGTACAACAGCAGACTCTCTTTTCAAGCCCCAAAGAGCATCTGTAGCAAGGCATCCACATCTCACTAGCAATGCATCAGCCCTTCTCCATGATTCACTTACCTGTGTAGTCCCTTAAAAGGTGGGGGGACTCACCCCCAACGGGCTCAACTTCCCACCTGCTACAGGAACATTGCATTTCCCCACTGTGAGGAGAGCACATGTTCAAAGTTTGGGTGGCTCAGAGGACATCACCTTTGAACTGAATCACAGCTCACGCCTCCAGTAGGAATTTGGCAAAGTAGCAAAACCTGGACTGATGCTGGCTTTTATCCTTTCATTTCCTCCCCCTTATTGTAATGAAAAAGGGACCAGTAAATCAAGCTCCTGAGACTGACTGTGCTAAGAAATGCCGCAAGAAAAAAAAATACAGATAATGAGCACAAAAGTATGTTTCATTTGTGAACATTAATTAGAAAAAATAACAAATCCCAATTAGATTTTTACTTAAAAATATGTTAGAGACTGACATGTTCCTGAGACCTGCTACAGAAACACGAGCTCAGCCACAATTGCATTTGAGATGACTGATTTCACAACTTTTAAACACATAAATCACCATAATGAGATCATGGTCATAAATCCAAATGAAATTTTGTTTTACATCTCTCACATTAAAACCATCAATTTGCTTCTTTGAGTATCCATTTTGTGAGATTTCAATAAATTTTATTCTGTATTTAATGCCTGAAATTAATTTACTGATTTATCAATGGATTTTAATATGTACTGAGGGATTGCAGATATCCTCTGCTTACCTTTATTTGTTGGGTTTTTTACCTTTTATGATGATCTTATTTTAGGACTTTGGGAATACAACTTCCTACTGCAAAATCCCTCACCAGACTGCCAGGTGTCTGCTGCTTTTAACAGGCACAGCTTTCAGTCTGCATATTTTTGTCTTACTCCAAGCTCACACATTAAAATTACAGGGTGTGGTTATGCAAATGCCTTATTGCACTGAAATCCTCATCTTCCTTTGACTGCACCGTGGCCGGTAAGGTGGATTATGTTCCACCAGCTAATGTAAATATGTTAGGTGTTGTCTGTTTTAAATGAATAGGCTATCTCTTCAAACTACTTCATTCAAAATTAACTTTCCATTATATCTGAAAGGATTTTGCTCATAATAATCTGTCACAGTGGGAATCTGCAGCTCCAGCTCCTGCATTGTTGATAGCAGGTAATATAAAGAAATTGGAAGGAAAAAAGGCAAATAATAAAATACTAAAACACGACTATGGATCTTTTTTAATTCTTTGATCTGTCTCTTTGACAAATACAGATATTTTAAATCTGACATATTTCCCTTCTCCATCAACAGCTGCTAATATAATATCATATCATATCATATCATATCATATCATATCATATCATATCATATCATATCATATCATATCATATCATATCATATCATATCATATCATATCATATCATATCATATATAATAGTGGAAATCATTCATCTAGTCCCCAGCATCAGAGACATAAAAGCTGGAAAGCTTCTGGGAGTCACTGTGGGATCTGTCTATTCTAAACACCTGCAGGTTTATTTAATTTTCTAGTTACACAGTAGAGGGGAAAAAAGTAATCTGACAGTTAAAGAAATATGGTAAGCTTCCCTAATGATGTTTTAGTTAGCAATGAAAGTTGTGTTTTGGGTATTAAATAAGTAAGTTTAGGAACAATTAAAAGCATGAGCTTTTAATGTAAGTTTAATTGCAGATGAAGTGATGTGTTATGCATTGATATGAATGCAATGCTGAAGTGATGGGAACTGATAACAAGGCCAGCTACACTCTCATATACATGTGCACACTCACAAAACACTCAAGATACTGTGCTTGCCTTAAAACCAAGAATATATTTTAACAATGTTGCTAAAACAAGTTCAGATACATTAAAATCTTCTTCCTCTAAGCATGAAAAAACAACACATTCTTGGTCTCTAACTTCTGTTGTAAAAATGCATTTTATTCTTTCTGCAAGAATTTTTTAACAATAGAAAATGAAACAGTAATGAAATGTTATATGAGAGAATAATATGTCATGCCTTTTCTTTCAAGACAGTCCCTAAGACTGCAATGTTTGAAATCAGTATTTTACATTTGACAGGATCAATAACCTTCTGGGAAATACCCCTTACTGCTGTCTAATGAGTAAATTGATGGATTTTGAAACAGAAACAAGTTATCTTCCTGAAAAGCCATGGCTGGGAATGGGCAATTTAAAATGAATGCTGAATGCTGACACCTGCCCTACAGCTCATGTTTCTGCAGCTCTCTGGAGAAAATACAGAAGCAGATAATATTTCATAACTGCAGGGACATTAAAAGCATAAAGTGACTGTTCAATTTGCTTTTCTTCCCAGAAGGTTTTCAAAGGATACAAGTGAAGGCTATAAACAAAGGTGGGGTCATGAATTTTAAAAATTTAAATGAATCCTGATTTTTTTTTTTTTTGTTCACTACACAGACCATTTCTTGTCCTTTACAGCAAAAGTCCATTTCTGTTATGAAAGAAATTCCCTGAGCCAGATGCAGGCAGGCAGCCTGTGTTAGAGCCCACAAACAAGGTGAAGATGCACTGAAGACCTACCCAGATGTACAACACTTACCGCTGCTCTTCCTAGTGCATGGCCCTAGAACATCTCCCTTATGCAAAATAAAGACTACGAATTTCCACTGCACTTTTCTCCAGCCCCCTTGCTTAGGGTGAAATGTAGGTAACGCCAAACATAGTTTTTCATATTGCTGTCCTTTCCTCAAGTATTTATGTTTTTAAGAAAAAGACAGTTATTAAATGTTGCATTTTAAAAAGTATTTAGGTGTTACACATCACGCTGCCTTTACAAATCTGGCCAGTGATCTTTTTTATTCTCTGTAGATCCAAGGTGCTTAGCCAGAGGCAGGGAGTGGTGTGCCAAGGCTGATTACCCTGTGCTGGTGGCCTGGAGCCACAGCGGTCACCTCAGGCGCACCTCCTCCTCACAACCAGCCCCCGGAAAGTGAGAGCAATAGCGCTATGAGAAGGTGACACAATTTCTACAGCCTCAGGGCTGAGAAGACGCTGCAAACACTAAAAGCTGGTACCTTTGTCATCTGACATGCTGTAATATCAAAGCACTCAAGTACTATACTCTTGAAATGTATGTAGATCTGAAATAACAAGAGAACTGGCCTCAATATATTCAATGTTTCCTCTGACAAACGTTGCGCCCTCTTCCCCTTGCAAATATCTCACAGCTTGCATGAAACAAAATTCACAATGATTTCATGATGCACCAGAGCTGCCTCCTAGCAGACTGTGACCCCTCTTGTTGCAAAGGGCTTTGGAGAGACCTCAATGAAGGACAAATATTTGCTCCCTGTTGAGTTTGGTGACACATTGCATGTTGAAAAGAAGTCTCTACAAAGAAGCTCCTAAAGGAAGAAATGCAAACCTTCCCTTCCAGAGTGAAAACATTTAAGTCACTTGAAAAGTGAAACCAGTAACCTACCACAGCAAAATTTAGCTCTATAAGAACAGGAATCCTGGCAAAGATGACCCAAAGGTTTTGCACCATTTGCAAACTACATTATTATTTTGTTGCTAACTGCTTACTTTTAGAGCAGCTCCACCAAATCACATGTACAACATGCCTTTTGGCATCACACTTTGTCTTTATTCAGCTCTCCTAAGTGGTCAATATTTTTCTTCTACGTGTAATCATTAATAAGAAATATTCAGATGATTTAATTCTGTGCATATCATGTTTCTGTTCTAAATGTTTGATGCAAAGGGAAACAGTTCCCTTAAAACTGATGAAATGCATAGTAACTGAAAACATTTATTTTAGATTTGAGCCAAAACATAAATCTAATAAAAAAAATGTAGAAGTAAAGAAACTAACTCATGACCCTGAAGGAACTATAAAACATGCTGTAAAATACTTTTAAAGGGGTTTAAGAGAAAGTGAGGGCCAAACTAACACAAAATGTCAAACTTTTATCCAAATTCCATCTCCCATGACCTACCACAACCACAACATGACTGCCCGCTGGCTTAATTTCCATTGCTATTATGAAGAGAACATGGCTCAGGGGTGATGGACCCTGCAAAAATACACAGTAATGAATCTAATAGAAGAATCAACTAACAAGTAAAAGAAGATTTTTACCACCCCTATTGTAAAGATGTAGAACCACACAGGGAGGTGGATGGCCTTGGGAAAGTTGGGAGAAGACTCTAGAGCTTCCAAACTCTAGACCAAGTTTACTATCTAGGCACAAATCATGAAACCACAATATCCCAGAAATGTTGGCTCTAGCAGGACTCTGGAGGTCACTCGCTGTGGTTTCCTCTCCCAGCACTGTAGCCTTGATGCAACAGGATTCTCCAAGCTGAGCAACTCCCTGCCAGGAGCAAGGAGAGGACAAGGGTCCTGTTACTGGCATGGGCCACACTACCAGGCTGAAACACTCACTGTTCTATCAACAAACACTCCATGAAACAAAAGGCGGGTGCTCCAAGTTATAATTTCTGAATATAATATCAGCACAAATATGTGCTTGTGTTCACACAAGAGTCTACAAACCAGGCAGCCATTATTTTATGGTGGAAGCCTTTTAGATTACCTTTTTAAATTATTATTATTATTATTATATTTCCATTGTTTTTTCTACTAGTGAGAATTTGTCATCAGGGCAAAAAAAAAGATGTAACAAGAATGGCAATGATTCCTATCCACATCCAAGTTCTACTACTCTAAGGCTGTAAAAATGCCATTTTGGTTTTAAGATGGCATGCGCAGCTCTGCCTCTGCTCAATGGGGAGCAGAATCATCATCGTGATTCAAAGCATCAGAATAAAGGAGACTCCAATGCACTGTCCTTTACCATCTTCAATTAAGGGAAAACGCAAAGAGAAAATGTGCTCTCTTCTTTGACACAGCTTCTCAGAATTAACGCAAATACTTTGGCACTAGCAGTTTATTTTTGCTTACACATAGATACTTACTTTATAGCTTTTTTACAATTCCTTTATAAATCTTCCCATAGCCATATTTAGCAAGAATAAGAATGAACAGTAGGTGAAAGGCTGGAAAACAAGGGGGCAGCAGAGTCTCTTGCAGGCATTGGAGACATCTCAGTGTGATTAAGGGAAATCTAGGGACACCCATTTGAATCAGTGGCAGTGGAACAGCATAATCCTCCCATACTAATCCATGCTTTGTTTTCAGATTGCGCTGCTGATCCTAATGAGAAATATCAATGGCAGAGTAAAAAGAGGTTTGGATATCAGTTTATATTCTTTGGAGTAAACAGGGTCATTCCTACTTCTGATAGCACCCCCCAGGGTTGCCAGTTGCCTCTCAATTCTGCTTTTGTCTGCCACTTTCTGAATTCGGTCTCAGAAGTCAATGACCAAAACCCTCACCAGTGATTTATATATGAATATATATTTATGTACAGGTTGAAGTTTGTTTCCTTAAAGGTAAAAACACCAAGAAATATAATACCAGAAAGTCAATCTGCCACTACCACTTTCCAGGCTTAATTATGTATTTTGACACACTCCTGTGATTTAAGGCAGCCTCAGCATATTCTGATTAAAAGTGTGAAAACATGTTCTCAGGGGAAGAAAAAAGGGGTCAGATTCTTTCCTCGGGGAAATTGAAATAATTAGCATACTATTTGCCCAGAAATGACTGAAACGTATCAGAGAACTTAAATGATAGAGAAAGAAAGATCATGTTGATAAATCTTATTTCCCATATGCCATTCCAGTTATTTCACTGGGTCACACACTCATAACTATTAATAACTTTGAACACTTGATTCTTAAGAAAACCTCTGCTTTTAGCAGCATGGCTATTACAATATGCAAGCCGTCTTGTTTGACAGCCTGAGCTGCCCTAATGCAGTCTGGTAGGCTGCAGACAGACAATATTTTCCACACAAAGAGCCTTTCTGCTTGAGCAGCTCCCCTCAGACACCACCACCAGCAGCGCATGATATCCAAGTGAGCAGCTGCCAAGCTCATCAACACAACGTGGTAATACTCAAGCATGAGGAGAGCAGAGGAGCTTACAATCTCCAGCAGTCTAAAGGATCTGTACCAGGCTGATGTGACTAGGGTTTAGCTTTGACAATTTGAAGACCCCTGGGAGATGGTGTTTTAGTGGGCACTAATTATATGGTGCCTTTTGGTTAAATTTTCACTGAGAACAAATTGCCTTGCAGATTTCTTGGGCCTTTCTCTAAGATTTCATTATTTTCTAGTGTGTTCCTCTATTCTTTTCCATTGCCATTTAATTGTAAATAAAGTTTATACCATGATAGAGGGCACCTAGGGAATACCCTGTTATTTTCTGCATCATCTTAAACAGCTTTCCAGGATCAAATAAGAGTTGCTGACTTGCTAAGTCTTATGACTACTACATTTTTGACTAATCTTCTTATTTGGTTTCCCCAGCTGTCATCACAGTGAATGGGATTAAATTTTTGTAGCAACTTGCTTATCTTTGAAGTCAGTGTTATCCCTTCATAAAATCCTTTGTGTGTTAAAAATTAGGGGGAGCCATTCTTTAGCATGCTCAGCTTTTGCAGCTCCTATAGGCAACCTCGATAGTCCTAGCTAACCACTGTATATCTAGAATCATGTTAATTCTGATTTGAGCATCAAACATGCTGTTCAGCAGCCCAGCTGAGCCAGAAAGGCTAAAACTAAAACAGTTTTGGACACTGCTGCCAGCCAGCAATGCTTTTCAGAACTGAGAGGAAATGAGGATCCCTTTTGACTAACTGAACCGAGGTCATGCTGATCTCATTCAACAGTTTGAACTAATTACTTGTCTCAATATTCCTTAGAAAACCCAGCTACATTCAGACAGCCCTTTCCAACATTATGGGACCTTATTCTTGTTCTAGAGTAGCACACATGCTGAAGGACTAGAAAATAACAGTTTATTGAATATGTTTTCATTATCATGTCTAAAGGCAGATTTGGCATTGAAACAGTTACTTTATTTATCAATCTGGCTTACAACCAACCAGTTTCACGGCTGTTAATCAGACTAAAGCAGCTGCCACCTTCAGAAGAACATGTGTGTGCCAGGATGTCTGCTAACTGGTTTGTAATTTCCCAGTACAGCTCCACAGGCTGCCGAGTCCTTTCTCTCACTGCCAAAGAATAACAATTTTCTGAAATGAGTTTGCAAATCTTAAATATTGTCCACTTAGAAAAAGGGAGTTTTGTAACATTTTATCAAATCCAGCACCCACGTTATCCCCATCCCTGAAAAGTCCCAGCACTTGCTGGCAGTAGGACCTGCACAGCAGAAGCCAGAGAAGTATCCAGCCCTTGCTATCTGCACAAAAAAGAGAGAACACCACACACAGAGACCTGCTCCAGGTGGTGTAATAAGCCATATGGGTTATTTCCACATGGGTCAAGCCTTGCTCTCCAGTTTAACCTGGGCCATTTGTTTATTCTTCTAAAAAGCAGGAGCTGCCCAGATATTGTGTTGGCCATGGAGATACATATTGGATTGGTTGACAAATCTGAAGTCATAGGTTTCTATCTTACAGGTGTCACACCATCACAACATCTGTAACGGCCAAACACATACTGTAGAGAAAAAGAGATTAGTGACCTTTTTCATTAAATCTTCTATAGAGCTGGCATTCCTTTCCATACCTTACAGATGTTTGAACAAATCAAAAGGAGGTAGTGCTTCATGCAACAGGTAGAACTTTTATAAAATAGGGAGTTTCATGAAACTGGGCCAGAGGACACTGTGGGTGCAAGTAGTCTACTTGGCTCAGGAGGAGACTGATGATGAGTTGGAAAGACACCATCTGGGCACCTTTCTACTGCTTAGACTCACTGAGTAAGCAAAATATGTCCAGGAGAGTAGAAAGGAAGTGTCATCTACATATGTCACGTCCTTGCACTTATAACCCCTGTTGGAGACAGAATGCGAGGCTCAGTGGACCTTTGGCCTCTGCTGCTACAATCATCTGGTGTTTTGACATTAATTTATGTTAATTATTGTGGTAACTTTTTAATTTTTATTCAAATGTAAGGCATGTAAAAGGACTTTGCTTATGCTGAAGTTAATAATTATTAATCATGCATTGTTAATTACATTTAAGGATGACTTCAACAGGACCATTCATGACAATACATGACAAACCACTGAAAGGATATTTACAGGACAAAATTTAGGGGTATTTGCCATGTTTTCCATGCTTTTTAATGAGAAAAAATTATCTTACTTTATATGTGTGAATGAAAGCAGTGATTCTGAAGATGCTTTGTTAAGGAGCCATAAAACACAGCTTTATCTTCTGCACAAATTAAAATTCAGTCTTGATCTTGCATGCTTTAGAATATGGGGGGGGGAGGGGGGAAGTGTGTGCACAGACCTCAATCCATTCTATTGTCATAAAGTCTTCAAACTGCCAAAATAATTATCTCAAAACTAGAATCAAACTACAGGCAGAGCAAAAAAATTGTGAAACTGAACATTAACGAGCTTGTGTCTATGTAGTCTGGTTCAGCACTTTCCATGGAACTTTAATAAATGCACAACCATTAGGATTAAGGTTTTCCATCTCTCACAGGGCATGCTCTTGTCAGTTTCCCATTTATATTTTATTTCCTAAGAGAAAACTCAGTGAATTGAAGTATCATTTGAAGTTTCCTACAGTCACTTGTAAATTCCAAGTTGTGTTTTGTCTTCCTTTTGCTGTTACAGTCAGGGGCCAGAAGATATCAAACACTACTAACTAATCAAAACAATTTCTATGATAACTTTCAATTTTCTCAGAACAAAGTTTGCCATTTCTTCCCAAATTCTAATACAGACTATAAGTTAGTCATTTTCAGAGAAGAATGTAGCCCCTGTTTTAACTGATACTGAAAATAAGCTTGAAGCCATCAGTTACAGACATAAAAAATTGAAATTATTCTCACAAGAATGGGACTGCCACCTTCTTTTACCTTCCAACTCCAATGCACAAAAAACACTAGAAAAGTTAGCACCATCACCACTAAACATCATTTGACAATCCATCTCCCACCATAGCCAGCTATGCTGGGCATGAAGGCAAGTGGCAATGAAACAGGCTCCCTCCTGACCCTTCCTTGTTCCTGAATGGCTTCATTATCTCAGTACAACCTTCAGCATCTTTCAGCAGCAAAGGCTCTGCTCCCTCATGCCTGGGGGTCTCTCTATGCATCCATCAGCTGCAAGATGTGGTCTCGCTAGGCAGCATATCTCCACTGACACAGTGTACAGGCAGCAGACCCTCTGAGCCACCAGCATTTTAACTCTCAGCATTTCTCATCTGCAGTTTGTGTCTCTCTTACACTTGCTTAGACTCCTTTTCTTCATTCTTTACCTTATATACTACATTTTAAAGGGTCTTACAAAACTGGAACAAAGCAAAAAAACAACAAAAAAAACCAAAACCAACCAAAATAAAAACCAACAAAACAAACAACCAATAGGTTTTTTTCTTGTTTTATTATTCTCTTCATTTTCCTGTCTGATCACTCACTGGCAGTTTTTGCCACTTGGAGTAAAAGGTTGGGCTTTTGCTTTGCATCTTAATATCTCATCTCTAAATTTTGGCTGTTGTTTTATATAACATTAAGTCATCTTGGAGATACTTTTTGAATAGTTTACTATGGCCATAACATATATTCTTTTAATAACACGTCCTATGTTCTTGTGTTTAGAAGGCTGGATAAGTATTTTTCAGCTTTGAGGTGAGTCTTCATTTCAAGCTGTGGAAACCATATCTTACCTCAAAGAGATATGGCCAAAGGTTGTAGTTTCAATAAATACTGTCTTTCGTGCTGTGAAGTGATGACAGGTGCTAAGCAGGTGCTGCCCTTGATCTACCATCCTTGAAAGGGAGCCACTTCTTTATCTTCAAGTTAAGAAAGTTACACCTTGTTCAGTAATTAAACAGTAGCAGTTACCATCCAATTGATTGACAAACTAGATTTATTTGTCAGAATAGAAAGTGAGGTGAGCAGTTAAGAGTGTTCCTACAGGATCAATTGCAAAAGAAAACACCACAGAAAACTCCCTTCTGCTGGTCCTTCCACCTGTGTTGAGGGAAATGCACTATTGTTTGCATTTCTGTAGACAGAGAGGGCTGTGCTGAAGATACACTCAAATCTTTCAAGAATTTATATTCCAAGGAAAACCTTTTTAACCTGGCCCTGATTATTTTGGGCCAAGTGTCAGTTCTTTCATCAGTCATGCAGAGCTGACTGCATTTGCAAGAAGGGACACCATTGGGATAGTGTTTCCCAACATTACCAAAAAGAGTTAATTTTCTCTGTGAGGAAGCCAAAGCAACTTTTACATGGCTGTATTGATGTTTACAGCATATTCACTTCCCTTCTCAGAATACCCTAATAGAAAACAATAAGAGAAATGCCATATTAACTTGTGCTGATAATAATATTCTACATTATATACCTGCAACACCAACAGGAAGATCAGATATCAAAACTTAAATGAAAATTCAAAGAATTGGGAGCACAACGTATGTCTAGCCTACATTTGAATTCCTCCTATTTTTACACAGAATCATAGAATCATTAAGGTTGGAAAAGACCTTGAGGTTCATCAAGTCCAACCTTTGACCAAACACCACTAAGCCCCATGTCCAGGCCTGTAGTTCCCTCGACCCGCCTTCTGCCCCTACTTGTAGATGAGCTGATGCTCACAGTGGCTAACCTCCAGTCATCTAGGACCTCTCCCACTAACCAAGACTGACAATAAATGACAGAGAGTGACTTGGCAAGCAATTCTGCCAGCTCCATCAGTATCCTCAGGTGAATCAGGACCCATAGTCTTGTGAGTGTCTAAGTGGCTCAGCAGGTTACTAACAACTTCCTCCTGGATTGCAGGAGGTCTTTTCTGCTTCCCACCCCTGTCTACCAGCTCAAGAGGCTGGTTACTCTGAGGATAAAACAGTCTTTCTGTTAAATCCTGGGGCAAAGAAGGTCTCAGCCTTTCCCTCAGCCCTAGCTGCAACGTTCTTCTCCATATCCAATAAAGGAGATTTCCTTAGCCCTCCTTTTGTTGTCAATGTATTTATAAAAGCTCTTTTTATTATTTTTCACAACACTGGCCACATTGAGCTCTAGGTGAGCTTTCACCTTTCTAATTTTCTCTCTGCATGACCTAACCATACCCTTGTACTCTTCCTGAGTTGCACTTCTTCCAAAGGTTATAAACTCCCTTTTTTCCCTGAGTTCCAATGAAAGCTCTGTCCAGCCAGGCTGATCTTCTTCCCCCCAGGCTCATCTTTTGGCACATAGGGCTTGCCTGCTCCTGCACCTTTAAGACTTCCTTCTTAAGGTATGTCCAGCCTTTCTAGACCCCTTTGTTATCAAGGACTGTTTCCCAAGGGACCCTCTGAACCAGTGTCCTGAACAGGCCAAAGTCTGCCCTTAGGAAATTCAAGGTAGAGGTTTTGCTGACCCCCTTCCTTATTTGGCCAAGAATAAAAAACTCAATAATCTCATGGTTGCTATGTCCAAGACTGCCTCCAACCATCACATCTCCCACCAGTCCTTTTCTGTCCATGAACAGCAGGTCTAATGGGACATCACCACTGGTGGGCTCACTTACCAGCTGTGTCAGGAAGTTATCATCCATGCACTCCAGGAGCTTACTGGACTATCTCCTCTCCGCTGTGTTGTATTTCCAGCAGACATCCCACAAGAACAAGGGCTGGCAACCATGAAACATCAGCCAGCCACTTAGAGAATAGGTCATCCACCCCTTCATCCTGGTTGGGTGGTCTATAACAGACTCCCACCAGGATATCTGCCTTGTTAGTCTTCCTCCTGATCCTTACCCAGAGGGATTTAACTTACCATCATTATCCTTGAGCTTTCTACAGTCAAAACACTCCCTAAAGCACAGAGACACTCCACCACTTCTCCTTACTGAAGAGCTTGTAGACATCCATTGCAGCACTCTGGTCATGTGAGTTATCCCACCACATTTCCATGATGGTGACTACATCACAGCTTTACTGCTGCACAAAGGCTTTCAGCTCCTCCTGTTTGTTCCCTATACTGTGTGCACTGGTGTAGTTGCACTTCAGCTGGGCTATTTCATGCACAGCACCGGCATGACATCCACAGGCTCATCTCCAGTGAGCCTGGTCTTACCCCCTTCCCCCTTCAAATCTAGTTTAAAGCCCACTCAATCAGCCCTGCCAACACAAGGACTAGAATCCTTTTGCCCTTTTAGACAGGTGAACCCCATCTGTCTCTAGCAGGCCTGGTGCCACATAAACTACCCAAAGCCAAAATTCCACTGACGGCACCAGCCCTTAAGACATGTCAGCCGATCAGATGGGTTCTCCTGTTCCTCTAGATATTCTTCCCTGCTACCAGAGGGATTGAGGAAAACACCACCTGTGATTTTGTCCCTTCAACCAGTCATCCCAGTGCCCTAAAGTCCTTTTTCATTGCCCTAGGACCTCTCTCCACTCGCTAGCCAAGACAATCAGAAGTGGATAATAATCAGAGGTCTGAATCAGTCCAGGGAGTCTTCTAGTAATCTCTCTTCCCCAGGCCCCAGGCAGGCAGCAAACTTCCCAGTGAGATGGATCCAGCTGGCATACAGGGCCCTCAGATTCCCTAAGGGAGTCACCTACAACAATTACCCTTCTCGCTTAACAGCTGTAGTTGTAATGCACAGAGTTGACTGACTGCCAGGGAAAGGGAATCTGAGCAATATTACAAATTACCAAAAGTAAATTCATTGCCCAGGGCTCCTTGACTCTTAAAGGTCACTCTGGTGTCCTTTCTTTGATGAAGTCCAAAAGTATAAGGGATAAATCAATAGGGAGAAATGCAACAGAAGCTTCAGAGCTGTCCTCATGTCTGAGTTCCTCTGTCTTTTGTTTTCAACTTTGTTTTCTTTTTTCAGCCAAAAAAATAAGAGTAGATCTTCCTGTTACATTACAATTTTATCAAACTTCTCATTCTACCAGAAGGAGAGTGTGGGTCTAATCAGAGTGAGCAGCAAATCTCTGCAGAGGAGATTTCCTTGTTTCCCACTGGAGTCTTGTATTTCTGGGACACAGTTCAGCAGCTGGACATGTGGGTGCAGCTTAGCATTCACCTTGAGAATTCTAATATTTGATTTGTATTCATCTGTAAACAGCCTGATTTTGGCAAGGCCATATTAGATATTAGAACAAGTTAGAAAGGGCTGGTTCAAACCACCTCTCCAGATAGTACAATAACCTGGTTTGTAATTTTTTTGGTTCCTACTCAGAGATGATTTCAACATGCTTGTAATCAATTCTAACAGTCCCACTTTTAAAAGAGATAAAGAATGCCCTTTTTTAACTCAGTGTATTTGAATGGGAGGTTGTGTTTTTTTATGATAGTTTTCTCCAATGCTTTACCTTGAAAAATAGCAGCAGATACTAATAAATGTAGTCAGATGATTAAATGAAATTCTGATCTTTGCACTCACATGTATCTAATCCTCTAGAGGAAAATAAGAACTATGATCAGAGGCCATGTGGCTTCTCTCACCAAACAGAGCTTTACAAGGTACTGTTTCTTATTATACCTATTCAGTGGTAACACAGGGACAGTACTTTGTGCCATATAGGAGTTTAAGGTAATAATGTCATGTGCCCTGGCTTTCTGTCTGATAATTTGTCATCAAAACAAATATCTGCAAAGCATTTTGTATATAAAAGCATTTTGTATATAAAAGCATTTGAAGAGATTTGTATCCAGGCAACAGTTGTAAGCTGCTAGATAAATTGCCTATTACTCATTGCTTGTAAATTAGTTCCAGCTAATTTCTCCTAGCAAACGAGGGCTGCATAGACCTGATAAAGGGAAGTGATTAAAGCACATTTTAAGAAACAATATTGACAAAACAAGTATTGTTTTACCAGTCTCTGGCCCTACTTTTCCTGGGGATTATGAACTGCAAAGGACCCCTGTGTGATATTCATAGCCCTGCTGCAAATTCTGACCATTGCAGAGTTGCTGAGAGGCTGCATATTTCTTTTCTGTAGATGGAAATGCTGTCTATTATTTGCACTCTTCAGAATTATAATGATAATATAAACAAATTATAAACCTGCTGAAAGCCATCCCAATAGAAAGAAGTAATAAAGTGAGTACAGGCCTCATGGGTGCAGGAAGGTGCCCCAGTGTCCCCAAAACCCACTGATGGCTACTGATGTATAACAACAGAGTTCATGTTCTTGTCATAAACTGGCCATAGTTATTTCTAGCTTCAGGATATGGTTTGTGGCAGATGTCTCCAGAAGACAAAGATAACCCACAGCAGTTTAGAAACCACTGCTCTGTTTGTGGACCAGTCACTGGAGTTTGTGGTCACATCTCTAATGGGAAGTAAAATAGAATGGAAGCTGTTCCTTGGTTCTGAAACAAATGCTATGGCACAGTGCAGGTATACAGCTGAACCCTCTGATTCTCCATAAATAAAGCAGTTATATTAGCATTACATAGAAACCAATATTAATATATTAACATATTATTATATATAATTATTATTAATACATTGATAGATTGTTATTTCTACATAGTAATTATTATCTAGATAATAATTATTAATAACATTATCATATTATTATAATATTCTATTAAACTACGATATCAATATTTATACATTATAAAAAGATATTTTATTCATTACATATATTCTGTATGGTAAAATAATTTACTAATGTTACTACTATGCCTAAAATTTAATATATTGACATGACTGTTTAGGAGTGGCCTCTGGCTTCTGGTAACCATCCCAAGTCCAAAGACCATTTGGGAAGCACTAGCCGATCGAAGCCAGAACTGGGCCAAAGTCTGTGCAAACATTTTAGCAGATGGTGAACACATACCAGAGCTCAGCCCTGGCCCTGTTAATGTACTAATGCACACAAAGCCTGTAATGCCTTCAGCCTTAGACAAATGCCTTATAAAAGACAGATCTTCACTTTAATCTTGTTGGATCAGTATGGCTTTCAGAATACCAGCCACCAACATGGGAGGAGGAGGTATTGCCTCTACTTGTGAATCTGGAAAGGAAGGCAGACATGAGGCTTTTACAAGTCACCCCCTATTGCACTTCTGGGGCACAAATAGCATAAACGGTGCCAGGGGTAAAGCGTAGTTTATATCCTGCACCTCCTGCCTCGAGAAAGGCTGACTGAGGATACTCCCTCTGCACCTAAGTCTGAAATACAATCACTGCCTCTTTGCGCAGAGCAGATCAGACAACAGTCTGTCTCAAAAACCTGCGCGAATAGTTTTTTCAAAGGAAGGTGCAGAGAGCTGTGTATCAGGCAGTCAACAGCTTGAAATCAGAATCCTCTTGTCTGAGGCTGGTGAATATGCATTTGACTCTGACAGAATTTCAAAATACCCAAGAAGGAGCAACATAGTGCTTCTGCATGTGTTCAGCCTTTTTTTTTTTTTTTGTCTCCTGTGCTTAGTTGCTTTCATCTATAAGCTCTGTAGGAAGACTTTTTATATTGACAAATGCTAATTTGTAGGAACTTTTGATAAAGACAAACTTCTATGACAACAAATCCAATTCACATGAAAATCAACTTATGAAGCATGACAAGAATGTGTCTTTAAAGCACTGGAAATATTTTAATGTCTAGGATTCACAGTGTAATCTAACAGTGCCTAGTTTCTCTATTTGCAAACATTTGCCCATTGAAATTATTCAGGTATAACTCATTTATATATAATCTATATTTATAAAGCCAGATAAAAATTGTGACATGGGAACTGTAAAGTTTATAGTAAGCCATTAAAATACAGAAAAAGGTATTCACTCACACACAGAGACATGCTGTGTCTCACAATAGCTCTGATTGTAATTAAGGCCTTTTAGCATTTAATTATAGCAGCAATCTGATTTTTAAAAGCTTTATTTTCTTTCAACTCTTCAAGGTGTTATACCTTTTTTTTGTTGTCTCCTACTAGTTGTGTACAGGACTGTAACAGAAAAATATCTTGATTTTTACAAAGGCATTTTTAAGTACACCCCAGCTCTTGTTCCTGAATGTGAGTTTATATTCCAAGCCAATCTTCTCAGTTATTAAATAGATATTTGCATCTAGTCCTGCAGTTAGAACTATTTTCTGTGGCTCTAGTAGGATTAAGATCAAGTTTTAAGTAAGAAAACAGGAATGAATCTTCTATATAATTTGTCTCTTCACCCTTCTTTTGTAGCCCAGTAAACACGTGTATAATAGAACCAATTCACCTTTCTCCTTCCTTAATACCACTGATGGTTAATATGCACAAGAATGTCATTGAGCCGTCACTCATGCTGGACTGCATTCTAAAAGTTGGGACTATCAACACAAGCTGGAAGAAGAGACCTAGATTTAAAAAAAACCCCATGCATAATTCACCTTCTTAATCAGTAACACAGTAATGTCATGTTTCTTGAAGGTCCCAAGGGCAAAAGCAGAATCCCTCTCCTCACTTCTTCCATCAGTTCTAACGGGACAAGAATCTCCTTCCAGCTGCAGACTATTTTAAAGCTAGTTTGGATATTTTTCCTCATTGAAACTGACATATTAGAAATAACACTTCTAACTCTTAACTGCTACCTCTCCCATCCAGTGAAACTTGTTTTCTTGTTATATATATTTATAACTAATGCATATGTAGGGACATCTTTACCAGAAACACTGACTCAATTGATTAGCTTACCAGCTGTTACTGCTCGCCATAGATGTTCAACTTCCTCCCTTTGCTTATCTATCCTGAAAGCCATATTTGCCAAAGAAGAGGGAGAATGTAAAAATAACTGCTTTGTTAAATAAGCTATAAAAGTTGTCTAAATAAAATCCATTGTGCTTTGGAAAGAATATATTTCCTGCTCTCACATTCTTCTATTTCAGTTCTTTCCACTCTGCTTAGACATCAGCTGTGTTTTCTTCCTTTGCTACGGACTATTTCTGTTGATATCATGAGTTTGCCATTCTTATCTGGCAGTGTATCTGCAAGGCTTCTATGGTGGCTACTAAGCTTCTTTAGAAAATCCCTTCCCTTAAGCCTCTTCACAAAAGTAAGACAAGTGACATATTTATGTGGATGTTGGCTTTTTCCCCTCAAATTTTCTTTGGGAGGGAAAAAAAAGAAGACATTTTCATCTTTATTCTGATAGCCAAGGCAAGAAAACAAAAGAAAGGTAATTACAGGTGTGAGCTTCAACCATCAAACCACTTACCAGTGAATAGTCTGGGCTGTTGATTTCACTTGCACACACAAAAAAGCAAACAAACAAACAAAAAAAAAAGGGCAATTTTGCTATAAAGACCTTATGCCTAAATCTGTCAGTATACTTCCAGAGAACATAATGTTTGCTTTTCGAACAGATTAAAGATGACAGACTTTGAGGAGGAGGTGAGGAAGCTGAGGAGAAATGTTAGGACAGTGGACCTTGAAATTCATATTTCAGGATTTTCAGGTACCCACTGCATACTTCAATGTATGAAGTGTGATGAAGTGTGGCATTCTAATCTCCCTTTGGCATTCTTTTTTTTCCCCTGATTTCAGCATGTTCACAGAGAAACACCTCTGCAAAAATGTTGTTTTCAGCCTCTGCAACATTCTTGATAGTCTGACAATACATACTATACCCAGGCTGCAGTATTTAAAACATTTCCAGGAGAGCAGTAATGGGGTTTGTAGTTAAGTCCTGAGCCTAGCTAGCACTCTCCTCATACTTGAACAGTGGAGCAGAAAGAAATTATGAAGCTGATGTCTGGCTTCTCATTATTTATGAAGAAAATTCTGCAAGACTTTGTCTTATATCTTTTGGATGTGGTTATGGGGTGTGCAAGCAGCTGTGCAACCACACTGAGCTGGACTTTGGGGGTTTCAGTCAGGAGGATACAAGGGAGAAGTGAATGCTGGAAGTTGGCTGGGCAGAAGCCCTGTTTACTTATCTTCTTAGCCAGACTTTCCCAGGATCCCTGAAGTGTCTATCTCCTTAGAGTTGACAGGGAAAATGCCTCTAGATTGAGTAGTCCTAATCTTCTGTTTGTAGTAAGTCACAGATGACCCTTTCACTACAGTTTCAAATTGGAGCTAGACAAAACCTGAAGCCTAGCCAGAAAGGAGTTATGGAAGCTCTTGCTTAGTCAGACAGTAGTTTTAGTACATTTTCTGGATGGAGTTTTTCAATCCTTGTAAATGTCCTGTCTCTCCTTGGAAATGTTCTGTCCAACCAGCAGGAGAAATTCTTAGACATCTGAACAAATATGAAACCAAATTTAATAAAAGTGCTCTTGACTGCATTCTCTTAAAGTTATTGAAATTGCCAAAGATAACATCTTAGAGGAGAGTAAGTGAACAATTGCTAAATGGTATTATTTCCAAAGATTAGGTGAACAACTCTGGAGAGTTCATTATCACTAGAGCAAATTGGTTTCACTTGGAAAGCATCCCAATAAATCAGTTGTCTTGGCTAAGCCAATTTCAATTAAGTGGAGAAATGACACCTTCAAATAAATATAGAAAGGGAGTTAAGTATAACCTGAGTGGGAAGCTCTACCTTTAAAAGACTTGTAGAAGGTATTCAGGTGAGTTAAGGACACTGAATGAAATATACTTCTGTTCAATCTTTGGCTGTTAGCGATCACTGAACCCATAATCAGGAGTGTCAGGCATATAATATAACGGGAATAAAACCAAGATAGTTCTCTAAGTGGAAGGCTAGAATGAGTAAGGCCTTTGCAGAAGTGAAAATTTGTAATACAAAATTATAGAACACAATTAAAAAAGACTTAAAGATATATTTAAAAATGTCCCTACATTAAAAATGGCTGAGAAGACAGTAAAATTTTAGCCATTCTACATTCAATCAGACAAAAATTCCCCTATATCTGAGTAGTTAAACAGGTGGCATTGTATACATTGTATAAAACAACAGCCTACAGGCCTAGGGTAGGCTGAGGTGGGAGGTGGTCGTTGTAATATTACCAGCGTTCATGTTAAACCCAGTATTTCAGTAAAAACATACGGCAGGGGACCAAACAGAAAAAGATTTGAGATGTGTATTAAAGAGCAGTTCTTCAGCAGTTCTGTTCAGTTCTCTGGTGGAAAACAAAATCAAATTAAAAAAAAAAAAACACAAAGAAAAAAAAAAGAGAACCATCTCCAATAAAAACTCAGTTTTAGAGAGAAAAAAAAAATCCAGAACAGAAGAATTTTAGGTCTGCTTCTTTTCTGAATATTCACTGGCTTGTGTGGGCCTTGACATGTCCTTTGCAGTCTGCTGAGTGTGTGCAGTAGCAGTGCTCTACAGTCCAGGTTTCTTTCAACCACCTAACTCATGGCAAGGTCCACCAAGTCCTCCAGTGGACCTTGCTCTTACCTATAACTCCCCTCCACTTGTTAAAATGAGTGCTCGTTTTGTGTATTCATCTCAATGACGCTAGTGCACTTTTACAACTATAAAAAAAACAACCGGACAATAAAATTGCAGTAATTCCTGATGACATCAAGTATAAAAATTACATACCTGACCTCCTTAGAACCTTTTAGTCATATATGACTTCTTCTGGCCATCCTTCTGAATATTTGTTGACTTTATATTTTCCACATCTGTAAGCATTCATAACAGAATTAATCACACTGTCTGGTTTAGATGACAAAAACCTTTTTAGACAAGAACATTTGCCATCTAATGGATCCTAAAAAATCTAACTATGAGACAGTTGTTGCCAGAATGGCACCAAAGTTTACCAAGAGTTGATGCAAATTTGAAAGCAAAATGATCTATCTTGTGCAGGTCAAATCCTTTGCTACCTGTGAATGAAGTCACATCTTTTTATTCATCCTGAGCCAGAAGAGGAGCAGATGAATTTGAATTAATTACTGTTCCTAGGGTGCACTTCAGCATAGGACAGGATCCCCACTTCATCTCTAGAGCCAGCTTGAGCTTGCTCCCAAGACTTGCCTCTCACTATGTTTTTTGTCGATCACATTGTGCCCAGAGGCATATTCATACTCACTTGCAGTGTGATGGGGCAGATGTCACCATCTTCTGAAACACAAGAAAACATACCAGCTCCCAAGGAGTGCTGCTGACTGTATACATTAGGTTAAGTCTGCAAGTCCCTAATGCACCTAACCAGATCAGTCCAATGGGAAAGACTACATTCATATTCTTGTATATAAACTGTCTTGTAAAAATATCCTCTAATGATACTGCTGCATCTGTTCTAGAAGTGCTCAATATTTCTGCAAGGATTGCACATGGGATTTCTCAGCACAGAAGAGATATACGTAAGTTAAATTTCCCATAAATAGAGCTATAAACTAATAAAAGAATATGCTGGTCATGACTAGCAGGATTCCTTTTCTAATGAAATTTAGGACATGGTCAGAGATGAGTCTTAAGTTCTTCATAATGGAAGGAAGATATACCTCAAAAATAAAGGGTGTAACATTTGAAATGTCATCAGGAGTTAAACAGGACACAGTGTTGGTTCATTTCCACTAGTTTCTGTACATGCTAAAGTCAATGTGTAGCACTGGAAAGTTTATGCTGCCCATGCTTGCCAGCTACTGTTACCCCACTACTCAATGGACAGGTGTGGAGAGTCACAACAACACTGTGAGATCAATGTCTTGATCTCCAAGGCATGGAAGAGTTCTCAGTCTGTCCTACATTTTCCTCTTGGACCCATGCACAATTTCCTACAAATAATGCAGACCCAGACTGAATATGTAGTACAACGTAGTTTTATTTTCCTCAGACAGCTTTTCCAGTGTGTCATATACACACATATATGGCAGAAGATGTGAAGGAAATTAGATGGAAATAAAAATCAAGCTTTATACATACCTGTTTCAATATAATTAGCACACACACACAGGGTACAAATTTCCAATTTTCTGTGTTCTCCTAAACCACATCCTATGCCTGGGACAGGCTGGTGGCTTTTTAAGATCAGCTTCTGTGATCCTAGTTCATTTAGGAGAGCAATCAAATTGCCTCTGACAACTATCCCGAGCAAGCAAGAGTCAAATGCAAAATACATAAATTCTGCCTTGAATAAAAAAGGTTCCAGCACTTATTTCAGTAGAGCTTCAAAACTGAAGCTATAAGGAGAGTTTTGCTAGCTTGGGATCACTGTCATTATACCATAAAATCTTTCTGACAAAGCTTTCACCTGACATTGTAGCCAAGCTGTGTGTTGATCTGTTGTTGACTGGGGTGCATGTGACACCTGAAGCACCATTTTCTTTCACACTTAAAGATGCAACCCCCTTTGAAGGACACCACAATGGCTTCCTAGCAGTGCTGCCTCCTGCCACTCTTCCTAAAGCCTGCTTTGTAAAAGCAGCAAGTTGTGTCTTGACTATGGATGCATGTACACTGCACAGGGACTGAGTGGAAACGTAACATATCTTCTGTTCAGCATCTGTATCCCCCTCCTTTCTCTTGCTAGAAGGGTTGTTAATCTGATTATTGACTGCATTTTGGAAATCCTTCACACTCAAATAGCTACATTCGTTCTCTTCATTCACCCTAACATTAACTTCTCCAAAATATGATTTATTTCCCACAAAGGATGAAGTAAAAATTGTACACTCCATCCTCAGACATGCTGCAAAGCTTTGTTCCAAGTCGTTGCTATAGTCTTCCACAGCAAAACAAGATTATTCTCATTCCTGCTCCTGTTTACTGCAAACTCGACACAGCTATCTGACAATGATTTGAATTTCACTGTATATCATTGTTTATGAACACCAAAATCACTTACTTATGACAAGATTCTCTGTCAGGGCACCCTTTTCTCTTTCCTGCCCTTCCCTTCCCTTATTTTCTTCCTTCCTTCCTTTTCTTCCTTTTTTCTTCCCCTTCCCTCCCCCCACCCCTTTATTTGAACAACAGCAATCAGATTTTTCCCAAATGAACAAAATAGTTGTTTTTTGGTGTTGACTGCTTGGGAAAATGCTGCTGCTACATTAAGGGACCAAATGAATCCTTGTGGGCTTTAGCTTCAGGATCTCCTTTATCAGAATGTATATTTTTCAGTTAATCCACAGTATCCTCCTTATTGACGTTATCCCACCACATATGAAGATACTGTTGGAAATCAGCAAGGCTCCCTGGCTGACACAAAAAACAGCCCACAGAACACACCCTACAGAAACTTTTACAGTTGATGCTGCTGATGCTGATGGAGGTGAGCAAGCAGGAGAGCTTCCAGTTTATTTTTACTTCTTCTATCACTCAAGTATCCATTCAAGCACATCTGTGCGTCTGTAAATGCACTACAATGCTGGATGATGAGCCTGTTGCTAGGCTACTAAAAACATGTCCTTTTATATGTCTAAAAATACATTTAAATTCTGAGTTTAATGATGATACTTCCTCTGTATTCTAAAGCACACATGATTATTGCAGAGCACCTTAAGGATTCAGGAAGATGTTATTAAGATTGTTACAAAATGTGGGATTAGGAATGAGTGTTCTTGGTTCCTAATTCATACATGCTGTTCTTTCTTGGTAATTATAAGAAATAGAGCTGGAAATAACTTTAAAGGTCATGTCACTTATCTGTCTGTATAAGGCAGGATCAACTAAATAGCTCTCGGTGGACATTTGTCAAACAAGAGTCTGAAAGTTTATACTGATAGAGATTCTTTTACCTTCCTAGGCAACCTAATCCTATAACTAAACAACTCCACTAGAACATATTTTTACAATATCCAACCTAGACCTCCCCCACTGCTCTTTAAATTCATTAATGCTTTTATTAAATGCAGTTCATGGATGTTGTCTGAGCAGATATATTGAGAAAACATAGCCAACAACAGCAAAGTTAGGTACAAGGCCTTTTTCAGACACAAAAAGAAATTTATTTCCAGTAAATAGAATTAAGGCAGTTGCTTCTCCTGTTTCAAACTGAAATGCAAGTCTCTAAAGCAAGTTAAAAAGGGGAAAATTCCATATGTTCAGAACGCTGTATCTGGTTTATTCTTTTCATGATGGAAAGGAACACCGCAGAAGAGATCTGAGTTTGAGGGATTATTGAAGGAAGTCCACATGGAGGCCATGCTGACAACTTACTGCAACTTTATTTTCACATTTATCCAGATCGCTCCACATAAGTACAAGTGAGAAAGAGTGAGCGTACACTTAACTCCTTACAAAGTCAAGGCCTTGGCTGCTGTGGGCCAGAGAACTGGATCTTTGACAACAAAAGTAGATAATGGACAGTGACCTACAGTCCTGTACCAAAATCAAAAGATCAAATTTTCCCTGTCACAACAAGGAAAACTGCAACGTGCTGCAAAAGGATACCTGCACCAAGGCCAGGTTTGTGCTGGGTGGTGATGGATTTCTAGAACTATCACTGTGAACAAAGTATTTTTAGGGGCTGAACTAGAAGAGGAAAAGATCGGAAAATGAAGTAAAACTTACACAAGTGGCAATAACAATGAAGTCTGATGTTTATAGATTTATATCTAAGGCATGGATTCTCTGCAGCCTATCTATCACCTCACCAGGACGAACTCTCTCATCTGTCAAAATACTGACTTTCATGAGATGTGTGAGACTTTACCCTACTTTCATGTTTGGCCAACCAAAAATCATTTCCATGACAGATATGGATATTTCACCTGCTCCAGGAAGGACTCCAAAATTAGGTCAGTGTTAAAGTTATTGCTCTGATATTAACAATAAGCAGCACTTCGAAAATACCACAATGAAATAACATTTTAAAAATAGAATGAAAACCACAACCTCAGAAAACACACACACACACACACACACACAAACACACACACACACACACACACACACACACAAACACACAAAAGTTCAACGTAGTCCTTGTTAACAAGGGAAAAAAATTAAATTAAAAAAGCGAACTACCAAGAAAATGGCACTGTCTAGCTCTCCACAGTGTCTGCCCTACACTGATGATGCTGTTATCACTGACTGGAATATGTTAATTAATTGTAAGTACTGCATAACCGTTGTATGTTAAGTTCCTATACACAGGTATCATTGGATAATGTCCCATTTTTAAATGATACCTTTGACCTTGCTGTGCTCTGTGTTTGCCTTTTCTCTGCTAGAAACTAAAATCTACAAAGGAAGAGGTGAAGGAAAAGGGCAAGAAAGAGAAAACAGTGCAGTTCTCAGGCTGGTGGCAGTCACCTCCCATGAGAACCCAACCTAACAACAATAAAGAGGTCTGTAGGCACAAAGTCATGGGACCAAAGACAGCAGAATAACACATGGGGAAAACACCACCACAGTGACCCCGGGAAAACAGTGCCGTGGCATTTCAGAGGAGAAATTGTATCAGTAAGGCTGAGATACAAAGGTAAGGGCACTGTTCAACAGCACTGTGATACTGGTCATCTTCAAAGCAGAACAAGATTAGCAGAGAAAGGGTTGCTTTTCAGTTTCTTCTGTGAAAAAAATCTCACCTAATAGCAGGAACATAACCCTGGAATACAAAAATGCAATACTAATACAAAATCAGCAAACAGATCTGAATCAAGTCTTTCTTTCTCTGATGGTAAAAAAAAATAAATAAAAAAAAGCCAAGCAAAAAGTAATAATAAATAAACTCATTGGCTTACATCTGTGAAGTGATGCAGATTAGATTGTGTCTATGAGAAGCAGTCATTAATATTTATAAAAAAGCTCAGCAGCAGCTGTCAAAGGATGAAGGGAATGTTCAGGAAATTTCAGACTGGCAATAAAACAAGTTAGGGTTATAAGAATGGAAAGTTTGCATATGAAAGTAAATTGTATCAATTTACTGAAGGTCTTGTAATATATGTTCCTCCACAGTTCCAGTATTCCTACACTGAAAGCAAGAAGACAATTTTTAAATAAACCATTGCACTGATATATGACAGGTTTTGGTGACTTGGGAAATCAGTATTGAGAACCTTTAGTTAAACCCTGCAAAATATATCAAAAAGTTCTACTAAAATACAGTCAAAATGAGTCCACAGACAAATTCTTCAAACAAAAAATTACTTTCACAGTAAAAAAAAATATGTACAAGATTGTTCCCTCTTCCCTACAAGAATTGCATCTTGTTGCAGACACAGTAATAGCTAATGCCCAGATGAGATTCCCACAAGATATGCAGCACAGGGACTATTCCCCTCTATAAATTGTTCCATGCAGAAAATTTTGTATGTAGAAGTTTTATAAACTGAAAGTGCCTAAAAGCTTTTGCTGTTTGAAACACAGTGGGGAAAAAAAAAGTTCTGCTGTAGAAGACTGTAAAAGCCACAAAGGAAAGCAGCTAACACTGAAGCTGAAGAAGGCATCACTTTCCTCTCGCTGCCAGAACCAACGTGTGTTCATGCTAACATGTTACACTTGGGTCTCAGGAGGCCTTTACTCATAATAAATTAACTTCTATGTAAAAGGCTATCACTTATCCTATACAAAACTTGCATTTCCAATTAAACATGTCATAACAATAACAAGGCACAAGTCGTGCATGGGTTTTTCACCTTGGAAACAAGCTAAGAACATTGACAGAAAAATATGCTTTTGTACAGCCTGACATTTTTCCTGCCTTACCTATGATGCTTGTACTGTCTGCTTCAGGCAACCATGTTCCATCAAAGGGTCATAGTTCTCACTTTGCTGTGTAGCTGTGTTTTGCCCCGGGCATATCCCCTCTCCAGACACAGACCTCAGGCTTCCCCAGCAGCACACAACTGGCTCCAGAAGGGGGAATATTGTCAAGGAGGTCAGAGCAAATTTCTCATTCTCCCTCAGCAGTGATGGACATTATCAAAACTCGTATCTGAGAGGAATAATACAGGGCTCTTTTCAATCACATTGTTTTCTCAGCTAGGGTCAAACAGAAGCCAAATGAAATGGATTAATGTTACAATAACTACTTCAATAATGAGTTCCTGTGATATAATCTTTTCTTCAGAGAGATTTCAAGCAAAAATAATTTTCATGTATGACTAAAATTACTGGTTTGGGCAGTACACTTTTTTTTTTGCTGGGAAGATGATGAAGAATTCCTTAAATACCATAAAAATAAACAGATGCAGATCCAGGACAAATGTGTAACTATGAGATATTAATATAACTAAGCTTTTGACGCCACCAAAAAAAAAAAAAAGGCAAATATGGGGTTTATTACAGTAGTCTTAGGCAGATAGGATTGATTGACTTGTTTCCCTGTGCTGGTGTAACACTCCAGCCCGAGAGCTGCTGGCTCATGGCCTCTGCTCTGAACATTACTTTAATATTTATATGTAGAATTCTTTATTACCTTTTGAAAACATCCAGAAAATAAGCCATGGACTTGTTTCCAAGGAGTTTCTTTATTAATTTAGGGCAGAAAACATGGGAAGTTGGCAATGGTTTAAAAGGGCAATACACAATCTAAACAAAATGTTCCACCACAATACCAGCTCAGCACATATTAATCAACAACACCCAAGGCAATATTCAAAGAGTTCACCACACTTAAGTCAAATCCAGTCCCTCCAGCTCCAAGCCACACAAAGCATCAAGAAAAGGAGTAAGGAAAAAGAAATAGAGGGAGCAAGAAAACAGAGAAGGAGAAAGAGGGAGAGATAGGTACTACTAAAACTCTGTGGCAGACCAGCTCTCACATGTCCAGATGGTGGGACCATGCCCTAAGGAACACCAAAGCCTCTGGTTTTATCTGCTCTGGTCTCTGGGACCAAACTCCCCAGGTGAGGCCTCTGACCCCCTGGCACTCCGGGGTCCCAAGGCCAGGGTAGGGGCTGTTTTCTCACTGTCCCTCACAATCTGAGCTGGGTCAGGGGCTCCAGGAACTGTGGGGTGTTATAGTTTTCCTGGGCTGTTTGTGACTGGAAGCTGCTCTGGCGTTCCCCCGTGTGTGCTCCAGGGTCCTGTCATGAGGGACATGATGCCACCCCATCTCCATGAGGTTTGACCCATCCCTCCCCCTCCACACACACGCACACACCCCCCCATGGGGTGGTTCTGATGCAATGAACACTGATCTGGTGTGTAACAATTGGGTACACTTGAAATACTCAAAAAAGAAAATACCATACCACTCTACATTTCCAAAGTCACCATCAAACAGTATCCAATGCCTTGACAGCCACAAGGAAAAATTATTGTATTACTGGCACAATGACAAAGGCAAAGCAACATCTTAGATTTTGGCAGATGCCAAGTCATAAACCAAAGAAAATACTGCTCCATTCTTGACAAGCATGAATGTGAAAAGGTTTATACATCTTTTCAGGGTGAAATACACCCAAATAGAGATGCATTTGACCCTTTTGTTACACATCCTAAGTTCCAGTTTCCTTCATTTTATTTCCCCCCTCTAGAGGACATTTTCAAATAAGAGCAGATACTTTAAGCTGTGTGTGTTCTGTCAGTATCTGTGAATCTTTTACTGATAAATCCTTCCATGTCATGGGAGAATATCCACTCCAAACTCAGTGGCTTGGAATTGATCATATTTGACCAGAAAGAATGCCTCTAAAAGAGGTCACAATAAGTAATATCTCAACACTCATGATCTGGCAATATTTGAATCTATTGAGATGGAAATACCCTATGAAAATCTTTGCTAGAGCAATAATAATTGAACTAAATGTAAATGAAAGATCCATAGCTGATAGCAGAAAACATTAAGGAAAGGAACCCAACCAAAACCAAACATTGCTAGAGGCAGAAAATCATCAAGTTGTGAATATTGTCTTTTGAAGACTAAGCCACATTTGACCAGGTAATGACAAAGATAATCTTGATACAAGCTTCAAAAATGCGAAGGAACATCTCATCTGCATGTAGTTACTTATGTACAATAACCAAAATTTTATTCTACTATACACATATACAAGATATGAACACTAGACTACAAGATTCTTAGGGCTTCAAAATGAAATGGTTAAATAGACTAACATAGGCTAATCTGCATGGTCATAATGCACTTTATGACATGTAAATTAGTACACAATGTGGAAGCTTGTATCTTCCATGTGCCTATAACAGGGATTAAATTTAATGCCTAACTGCTGCTAGTTTTTTCTGACATCTCTGTCATTTTATATATAGACAGAGTTCAAAAACTTTACTGTTTGATGATCAGCTTAAAGCTTAAGGTGTTACATGCCAATCAAACTTTGCACTGAACATGCAAATTCCTCATGGACCTCCTCTACAATATTTGTCTTTCCAGTATCTGAGCATTGCATACATATAATTGCATTTGCACAGCATCCTGTTGAGATAGTGGGTGTTCTCAGTCCTACTTTGCAGATGTGGAGCTGAGGCACAAGAAAAACAACACTAGAAATAGACACTGATTTTCAGAGCCTGGTTTGAGCTGCACATCACTTGAACTTTCAGAGTACTTATCCTTATGCAAAAAAAATTGCACCTATAGAGCATACAACACACTATTTCTTATGACATAGCATACAAATAAGTAAAGATGATTTCACCCTTAAGCTTTTGAAGATATTTGAGATTATCTGAACTTAGACTTTCAAATGTAATAGTATAAGGACTGAAACCACAAAATCAGCTGTGGCAAGTGAGTGTAAAAAGCTGAATGCAGATCAGAAGTGCCCAAAGTGGCCTGTGTTGCTGAGGAACACATGGTCACATTGTGTACTCTCTGGAGTTTCCTAGCAGTTATAAATCTCTTGGCTAAATATATCTAAATATTGTTTTGTCTTGCATTTCCCACTGTGCTCTAGTGGGAAATGATTAAAAATAGACATAAGTAATGAAAGATTGGTCAGGGAGCCATATTTCACTGCACTGCTCTCCTGCAGAACTTTCTATGAGAAATCTCATGCATGGTCTCACTAAGGACTGTTGAGGAAGCGAGATAGGTCTACAATGATGCACATTGCCCTCTTACATTAAAAGCCAAAACCTTGCATTTTATGTGATCTCCTAATCCTTAATAATTAGCTAAACAGCAAATAAAGTACAACAAACTGGAATATCTGTCACATTTTTAAAACCATCAGTATGTGGTTTTCATGATTATTTTAAATTCTTCATGACAGCCTAATAATAATGGTAGTCAGAAATAAAATTATGGTTATTGTTTTAAATTATTGACTGCAGAATTGTGATTCTATAAGGAGCATTTTCTGCCCTTTTTGAGATCAACTCTCACGGTGTAAAAAAGATCAGTTTGTGGTATCTTACTTGTACTGTCAATAATTTTTAATTAAATCTTTCTAATAAGGATGCTCAATCCTTTATAAAAATAGACTTCAGTATTCTCCATATCAATACCTATCAGAAAGGAAATATTTTCAAGTTATAACTGGAGTTGCTCTTTCCAATTAAATTCTAAAAAACTTTATATCATATCTATGCTGTTCATGTCAGTGCCACAAGCTAATAAATGGTGTATTTTTGGGGTGTCCATTGCTTTGGCCAAGCTAGAAACTTAGCCAAGCTTTAGTCATTCAGTTTGCACCTAAACCTAAGAAATTAGTTTTTTCTGTTATTCATCACTCATGCAAAAGAGATATTTACAGAATGTTTTGAGGAGAATTTTTTCACACATGGGAGGTACTCTTCTGGATAATCTACTCAAAACCAAGGAAGAACTGTTTGGGGATATGACAAGTGAGGGGAGCCTTGGGCTGCAGTGACCACAATGTAGACCCTGAAGCAAGTGAGAATGGTAAGTATCAGAGTACCCAGTGCAAGGGTATAGGGAAGATGAAGCCAGACTCTTTCTGAAGGTCCTCAGTGACAAGATGAGAAGCAAGGGTCACAAGTTAAAACAAAGCAAATTCTGAGTAGAAAGACAAAAATATTTTTTAGTGCTGAAGGTACTCATACACTGGAAGAGATGGCCCAGCAATTGTATGGAACCTCTGTCCGTGGTCCTGAGCAATCTGATCTAGTTTGGACCAACCCTGGGTGTGGGACTGGACCAGATGACTCCCAGAGGCCCCGTCCAACATAAATTATTCTTAAAACTATGACTAAAGACCCTGGACTTTAGGATAGTAGAGTTATACTTGTTCAGGGAATTGATAAATTGGTCCTCTTGGAGGCTGTTCTATGAGGCAAAAGTGCCCAGCAGATCTGTCTGATCCTCAAGAACAATATCCATGATGTGTAAGTGCAGTTCATCCCAGTTTGCAGGAAAATAGGTAGACTGAGCAGAAGATTAGCTTGGCTAAACAAGAAATGTCTAAATTCCTAACTGAGCTAAATATTGACCAGACTGATGAACAGGAAAAGGCAAATGCTACACATACCTTAAAAAAAAAATAGCAAGAAAGAGGACTTGGAGAAGTACAGGCTGGTCAACCTATCCCTAACCCCTAGGGATCTAGGATGATTCTAGAGTAAATCCACATGGAAGTCATTCTACATGAGATAACCCTGGTTTCAAAATAGCTGTGACAGATGAGAGATGGAGGAAAGGAAAATTATTATTCCCTGTGAAACTGAGGCACCAAGTGACTAATGATTTATTTATTTTTAACATCTTAAGGGTTGTGAATGTTTAGTTCCTATCCATTTAAATAGAAACTGAGTTCAAAACCATGAAAAAACTCTGTAAAACCCACCCTGAATGGATTCCCAAAAGCCTCCTTGGAATTGAATGTATCTATTTTTAAAAAGCATTTAGAGTAGCATATGTATGTCTATGTTTGTATCTGTGTGTGCCCTCTCTGGCTTTCAATAAGCAGCCTGCTCAGCATATCTTTGCCTGAGTTGGATCTATTTGTACTGCTCTGTAGAATGTCACATAACCCATTTACAGGACAGTGTGCAAATGTTTTGAGTAATATACAGGCTGAATATATATTATCCTCATATACTTATACAGACATGGGCCCTGTAAATTCTCAGCTTGCTGTACTGATTGCATTTTCTAAATGTCATTTTCAGCTGTTTTAGATTTGTAGGACACCATGGGCAAATTTTCCACAGTGATTTCAGTGCCAACAGTCCCTGGGAAATGCACTCTTTGTGGAATATTGCCATGGTCCCAACAGCAGGTATAGGCAGGCTCCAGACTTCACAGTCATGCACTAGCCACGGCTTGGTCACTCCAGCCCTTCTCTAGTCATTCCAGAAATATTGGCTGCCAAAGCTGTACCCAGCCAGCCACTGTCCCTCACACATCTGTGCATAGATAGGTGACTTAAAGTGGACATACACATAATAGACTTGAAATCATTGGAAAGTTTGCCTTTTTGGCTTTCCAATCTCTCTATTTCACCCTTTCCTCTCAGTCAAGCCTACAATCTATACAAGGCATTACTGCTTGGAATATGACTCACATCTGTGTCCACAAAAATCCCAGTATAACATAGACATGTAACACAGATGGTGAAATGAAGTAAGCATCTCCTTGATGTGTGCTGTAGATTAATTGAGAGAAGACAGACTAAGAAAAGATATATGAAAGACAGAGGACCTTTGTGGAGATGTTTTGGGCTTAAGATCTAAGGCTCAGACTGAAAATTACAATGAAGACAAGAATATGGCAAAAGGCAGTAAAATAAAAAAGCCAGACAAAAGAATCTGATTGTAACTAGGCTGACTTTAAGCTAGTAAATTGAAATACATGTGAGTGAAAGGAACAAAGGAAAACAAGTAGCAGAGCACCCTTATTCTCCTAAACAAATACTGACTGACTGAGTGGGAGGGACATGATTTGGTGGATTTGGCAGTGCTAGGTTTCACAGAATTTCACAGAATATTCTGTTTTGGAAGAGCCCCACAAGGATTATCAAGTCCAGCTCTTAAGTCAATGGCTCATATGGGAATTGAACCCACAACCTTGGTGTTAGTACCACGCTCTAACCAAGTTAATCTCAGGGTCAAAGATTAGACTGGATGATCTTCATGGTACTTTGCAACATAAACAATTCTGTGATTTTATACAAATCACCAAATATTATTTTTAATGTTTAAATGAAATACAGATTAAAAATGTTTATCATACTTCCTTTATTCACAATTCTGTCTCAGAAAAACTGAAGACAAGGACAAAAAAATTATCTGTTCCTTGGCTGTGACAAGTATAGCCATCCCTCTATCACTCCTCCTTTTGTAAAAATCTAGCCTACTTGTCAATTAGTGATAAATTAATCCACTTCTAACACTGTCTGCCCCTATTAAAGAAAAAAGTGTACTGTCTTTCTCCCCTGTCATGTCTTTTCTCACTGAACATTTTGTCTTATCTGAAGAAAAAGCTCACTTTTATCACCCACAGTATTAACTTTTCCCACTCAGGGCTTATGTGGACCCCTCACGTGTTCTTGGGAAATACAATAAGCAAATACTACTGTTTTAGAAAATGAAAAATAGACTACATGAGCTTCCTTAAATTCTCCATCAGTAGATCTTGCCTAGATAAAAACAAAGAGCTAAAATAGAATGGAAAAAGATTATAATTTATGCAGCATACTCTGCTGGACAGGTCCCCGAGCAACCTGAAGTAATAAGACTTATTTTGAACAGGAGGTTGGACTCCATCTCTTACAGAGGCCCTTTCTAACCTCAGTAATTGTAGGATTCTATGATACAGTATCTAGACCTTTTTCATTTATAGCTAGTATAAATCCTCAATTTTTGATGGGCATATTCTTCATATAGAAACAGTATCAAATGCAAGACTGGAACAAATTTCTTGAAGAAATGATTGCATGTTGCAACATAGGACTTGCCTCTCAGTGAGATGCCTTTTTATTGAACTACGCCATCTCCCATAGAATGCACTTCCTGTAGGAGGAATATCAGACCATTTTCTTTATTATACCATGAAACACCTGTGTGCTAAAAATTACCATAATCCTCAGTTCATATAGCTAGCAAGCCACTTGGTATGACAAACTTCAAAACATACATTATTTATGCACATTCTTTTTTTATATTATTCTTCCAGAAGAGATTTATGATTCAATGACTGCCAGATTATTAATCTCTTGTTCATTTGCATTTGAAGTCCAAGAAGTTTCAGTTTGTAATTCCTTTTCACATAATGCAGGTTTTAATGGCTATTCAGAAGGACAGTACATTTAGCTGAAATAACCTTCAGAAGCTCAGTTGGCTGTAACAGCATAAAGGAGGCATAAAAACTAACACAGACCTGTAATTATAGATGGGTTATAATACTGTCTATATTTCTGGAGTGCCCACTTATCTCTGGTCTTTTCAAGAGCTAGTAGGAGGGTTGAGGGGTGACTACCCAGACACTGATCTCAGCTCGTTCTTCTGATAACTCTGCGTTCCCAGTCCTTTCATATTTGGTAGTACATTAGACAGACTGTTTTTCCAGTGACAGAGTCAAGTAACTAACACATATTTTTTAAGCTAAGACATTGACAACAATATTGCTGCCAATTCAAAATGGAAAGATTCTTCTCATTTATTGAAGCATAAAATTGAAAATTAATCATCTTGCTTCATTTTTCAGGTGCATCCTTATTTACTTTTTCATAAAGCAATAGTCTTTTAATAAAAAAATTGATAATTTTGACATAGTGCAATTTTTTCTTACACATTTTTAGCTGAAACCTTTCACTCAACTTGAACCAAATACTCCAACTGATTTGATTGTCTCAGACTCATTTTTTTGCAGAATGTCAAATATGGGATTTACAGGGACTCCCCAAAATTTCTTTATTATGATAGCTACAATCTAAAAAAAATTTAAATACTTTGTAAGCATTGCTCTGGCAATGTTAAAGAAAATTTAAAAGTAATTCTTACCTCAAATCTGAGTAATAATAGGGAGGATAGAGGTTCAGCTGCTTTGACCTCACAAATGACTACTCAAACCTGTCTATCTTCTTCAAGCAGTCATGTGCTTGACCACAAATCCACAGCAAATATTCAGTCCTGCTGCTGGTCTTGTTTGGACCAGTTGTCCTGATTTCACCTGCAGCCAAGTCCCAGGAGCTCTGCCTCCACCGTGCCTAGTGCCTGAGCTGGCTTCTAATTTGCAGTACTATTTCTTCCCACTTTTAGCTCTCCTTAGTGGTTGAGCTGGGCCAAAGACCACCAGCAATCTACTGCATTGTACCAAAAACAATCTAGCATACTTATAATCAAAGGCAGGGAGAAAACTACTTTTCACAGTTTGCTTTCTTCAAAGATCAGAGAAAAGCCCTGAACACATAATTGAATACTTACTAGTTTGAGAAACCTCTGATCACTTAATTGTCATTCCATAAGACAAGTATGGCACACTTAATGAAAATAGGGATGATATATTGGCACTTTTATTTAACACTCAGTTTCTGGCTTGTTAGGATACTAAAATTACAACTGAGACGGCGTTACAAGGTTCACATTCTTAAAACTTGCTGTAGATGCCATTTAAGAACACTTTATAGAAGTGTTAATGCTGTCGCAACGTGCTTTTCCAAATAGACATATAAAAAGATAATGAGGTTGACAAGAAATTTTGTATCTGAAGCTATGAAGCTAGGTTGCACTCACTGGTATCCTTGGACCCGTTCCTATTTATTCTCCATGATTATTGTATTTAAAGAATACTTTTAAGGCTCTTACTTCTTCCCCCCATCTCATTTTTTTCTTTTCTTACCCATTTCAGTCCCACTGTTTTCATATTCAGGAAGACAAACAGAAGTAGCTCTAAGAATGAGAATATAGTATAACTGATTTGTATTTAAAATAATGCCCATGATTAATATCTGGGTTTTTTAATAAACAAGCTATTCTTTTAAAGACTTGCACTTCAAAAACTGCTTTTTTTGCTAAAATGACACATATCTTGGCCTGTTTCTTTAACCGCACCACTACGGGTATCTAAAATACACGTTGTATATAACACTGCATTGTGACTTGAAGATATAGTGCTATGGGTAGCTGATGAAGGCATAAATAGGTGCACTCATTTACTTGCTAGCATTAATTCTTGGCACACTGCTGCTCTTTGTGAGCAATATATTTGTATCTGGTTTGAGAGTCTTGAAGGACAGGACAGCTGGAAGTCTCTGTGTTCAACAGCTAAGGTATAGAGTGAAAATCAAATGAACCATGTTAGGAAAATTCACATTTTCAGATTCCTGTCTGAGTGAAAAGGATCCATAATTTCTATCTTTGGCCACCTGATAATGTTGCATTTAGTCTTAAAAAAAGTGGTGAATATTTTATGGGAGGAATAGTTTATCTCTTTATATAACACTCAGTATAATCATATTTAAAGAACTGTTTTAAAGGTCTTTTTTCGTAATGTAGATAATAAGGGGGTAATGAAGAGAATAATTGGTGTATATAATAGTCTCTCCCTGTCTAACAAACACATTAGTGTGGACCAGAAATCTACATATATGACCACATAGCCCTTGCAGAAGAAATTATGTTGAGCAAGCCAGGAATCAGGGCAGTCCCTGAGGACAGTTCACAACCATTCTTCCAGAGCCTTGCATTACACTGAATACTGTTTTCAGCTAGACCTAAGATGAGGTGACAAAAGGTGGCAGGTTGGTATCAGCCACTAAGTACTCATTGGCTCTGACGTTATGATTCCATCATTGAAACTTTAGTTTTGAACAGAGCACTATCAAACTTCATAAAAAATTCCAAGGCTTAGGAATAAAGAGGTGCCAGTTTGTTCAAGCAGCAACCAATTTCTAACCATAGACACGGAAGAAAAGAAAAAGTAATATAAATAGCTTAAAATTTGAACTGTTCTTCTGCCAAGGAACAAACTGTAAATTTTAATAGTTATTTTGTAATTTGCAGATGTTCTCAGGGGTGTAGGAAAAAATTGGCACAAACGCTTCTCTAGTTGTGTCATACAAATTGGCATTGTTCACTGACCCTCAGACCTATATTTTCATCTCTCTGTCACAGTTTGTTGTTCCGTAGCATATGTGCTGCAGAGAGCTTGGTTAGTAACTGCCTGCTGTCTGCAATCTGTGCTTCCTTAAATGTATTTGGTTGGTACTGAGACAGGCTGCAAATGTGCCACTCAATTACACAGCAACCCAACAACTGGCAGCACACATGGACATCGGGCTAATGTCACATAGCATGGAAATGACTCCTAAACATCATTCTGCATGGTATTTGACAATATTATTTTAAATCCTGCTCAGGGACAAATAGTCTCATTTTCCCCAGAGACCACAAAGGAAACCACAGATTTTCACATGATGCAGTTTTATGCCAAACCATGCTTTAAGCCAGATAAGTGAGACAAACTTCTTGCTCGTAAAGATGTTGTATGATTGGGCTATAATCATGTTTGCAGTTTACTGTACTTTTATTCTTGTAGTAAGTGGTCCAGTTCTAAATAGCCTAGAAGATACAGAAGGATTTTAAATACTTCTTCTGAATGGCAACTTCTCCTTACCTTTATGCTAAATGGAGAATTTGTTTGTTTCTGTGTCTAAAGGTGCATATGTAATTGGTTTCAAACCTTGGTTCAGATAAGAATTTTTTTTTTTAATCAAGCAATTTTTCTGATTGATCTTGTTCATTACATGGAATACCCTCAGCACTTCCCTCTGTGGGATCTTTCACATCCCAAGTGCGCAGTATACCTGAGGGAGCACAATTGTACTGGGTCTGCATGGCCAGGTTCAGGCAGTAGAAAGGCCACAGGGGCGGCCTTTTTCTGTGAGAAGCTGTTAGAAGCTTCCCCATATCCACAGGCCAAGCCAGGACCATCAGCAAGGGTGGTAGTGCCTGCAGGACAACGTAGTTTAGGAAGGATCAAAAACAGCCCTGCAGACTCCAGGGTCACTGGAGGAGTGGCAGGAGGTGCCCCAGGCACCGGAGCAGAGATTCCCCCGCAGCCCATGGTGCACACCATAGTGAGGCTGCTGTGCCCCTGCAGCCCATGGAGATCCATGGTGGGGCATAGATCCACCTGCATCCCCTGGAGGAACCCCACGACAGAGCAGGAGGATGCTCGAAGGAGGCTGTGACCCTGTGGGAAGCCCACGCTGGAGCAGAGTCCTGGCAGGACCTGTGGCCCCGTGGGCAGAGGAGCCCACACAAAAGCAGGTTTGCTGGCAGGAGTTGTGACCACATGTGTGACCCACAAAGAAGCAGTCTGTTCCTGAAGGGCTGTATGCTGTGCAAGGGACCCATGCAGAAGCAGTCTGTGAAAACTGCAGCCTGTGGGAAGGCCTCCTCGACAAATCAGAGGGCTGGGGGATCACCAACCATAGGAAGTTCACCAAGGGAAACTGATCACTCCCTGTCCTTATCTTGACACTCAAGCCTTTCTTTCTATTTTCTCTTCCCTGTCCAGCTGAGGAGGGGACTGACAGAGTGACTTTGGGGGACACCTGGCAACCATCTGGGGTCATCCTACTGCCACAAATGTTTTTGCCACAAATGAAAATTATTTTAAAACACTTGCATTACCTTTTACGCTAGAGGAGTGAGACACTTTAAAATAACTTGAATTAATAAAATTGACATTAATTTTTAGGGTTCTGATGCATTCTATGAAGAGTAGAATTTTAAAAAACAGTGTTTAAAACAAATTTCAGAGCCGAATGTTCAGAATTATTTCCATTTCATTTTTCTATTTTTATTATGACAAGGTAAATCATATGTGATGACAATGTGAAAGTATACATTGCTGAAATATTTCCTGTGATGGTAAAGGATATTTATACGCTTCCTATAAACAATATCATGACACTTTCTAGATACTCACAATACATTTTCATAATGTTCAGTGATAGAGAAAGGATGAAACTTCTAGAAAAACAATACTGCTCGCACAGTTCCTTTCTCCTACAAACATAGAAGGTTCGTGAGCAATTTGAATGCAGTTCAGGTCTGAGGCTTTTGTCTGAATCAACTTTACATTTCCCTTCAGGACACAAGTGCATGTATAAACTTGAAGCCTTGGCAGAGCCTAAAATTCAGTAGGATTAGTGTAATTCTACATTTATGATGTTCCTCACATCAGCTTTGATTTATAGAAAAGAATCCTTATTGAAGGAAAACCTGAAGCTACTGAATTAATAGATAAGTCAACTATTTAATCAGTTTGGTTTCTTCATTTCAGTGGCTGAAAATCTAATTTTTGTAGTGTCCCCAGATAATTCCAGGGAAATTTCCTAAAGACTGTGTATATGCTGGGCATGCTTTGTGCAGGATCCACTGCAGAGCAGTCCTATGGCCGATTCACAGCATTAACTAGTGTGCTATGCACACACACAGACATTCAAGCAGGAGTGAGGTAGGGGTCGGTCTCTTTTCCCAGGTAACAAGTGACAGGACCACAAAAAAATGGCCTATATTGTACCAGGGGAGGTTTAGATTAGTTATTAGAAAAAGCTTCTTCACTGAAAGGATGGTCAGGCACTGGAAGAGGCTGCCAACAGAAGTGGTGGAATCACCATCCCTGGAGTGTTTAAAAGGCATGTGTAGTGGGTTGGCCTTAGCTGGACGCCAGGTGCCCACCAAGCCGGTCTATCACTGCTCACGCACAAGAGAAGCAGAAAGTAACAAGGCTTATTCTCTACTTCCCATTGGCAAGTAATGTGCAACCACATCCCAGTATTATTCCTAGTGTCTCTTCAAAGGTGGTAATACAGATATTAACTGAACTCAGGAAAAAGCTAAGGAATACCAGAGTAGCATCTTAGAGCAAAAAAATTATTTTAACCCATACACAGGTAAATGTATAAACATGAAATACATTTTTAATCTTTTGTGCCAAAATCCTTCTTGAAGCACTGTCATGGAATTCAATGCACAACAATAATCTTGCAACCAAAAAATAGATCTATATCCTTTTAGACAAATAAAATAGCAACATCGTATATAAAAGTTGCATTTGTGATTGAAATCATGTCTTTTAAATTATCTTAGTAGGTTATATGCTGATTTCATTTAAATAATTGTGACGATGATGATGGTAATGACAATGACCATGACAAGAATATCATGTCTTTCTTGTGTCTTAGTATCTGTGTTGAAAAGTAGTTGCTGGCATGTAAGGAGATGTCTCTCCAGTTGTATTCAACTCCTCAACCATAATTACCAGAGATCTTCAAGGTCAAACATTTTTGTTTGGCATTCTTCCAAACATCTTTCCCAGACTGATGGGTAGCATACAATTTTAACAATTTTTGGTATACTGAAATGGATGCAAGAAACATAAATCCAAAATTCTGAAGGTCTTTCAAAACATCAGTCATGATAGAAAAAAGCACTTAATGAATACAATAGCACTTGAATATGTTCAGAATGCATATGTAGGACAACATTTGGATGGAAAGGCAAGAAGTTAGACTTTTATTACTTCCAAAGTTCATTATGGAGATGGATGATAGGCTATATTGGTTAAATTAGTTGCAAGGATCTGCTGGCTGGAAGCATATGCTTTGATCTGCTGTGTTAGGGAAAAAAAAATGTAAAAAAAAAAAAAAAAAGGAAGCAAAAGGAAGTGGGTATGGCCACTCAGTTTTACTCGTAAAGAGTGAAATGCAAAGTAATGAAAATTTTACAGATAGCTTGTAAAAATGCCTAGAATTTGCCCTCTTAATGGGATGACCTTCAGAAAGTCCTCAAGTGGCAATAGCAGAAGCATCATACAGGCCCCATGAAAAGACAGAGCGTCTATCCTTCTGCTTCAGAGAGGCAAAGTGAAGACAACCTGGTAACAGATTAGGGCGTGTAGGGTTTGGGAACTGTGCTGCAGACCATGAAGTTCTATCTGGGACCATGAGAGCATAGACGGGCCTGCTGCTGACACACATGGGGCTGAGGAAGTAGTATTTGGAATAGCAATTGGAGCTTTGATGTGGCAGTACAAATTACGTTGGGTTTTGTTTCTGATTTTCTAACAGCAGGATTTCCTTTCAATTCAACTCTACATGGATCAGCTATGGATCATCATATATGGATCATCTGTAGAGAATAAATTATTTGTGACTGCATTCCTGTAAGTAATACAAGTCCCATTTGAACTGTTTACAATTCTGTTTTGCTGCTGCATGAACAATCTGCTTCATAATCATGTATGTTTCCTGTAGATAGCCAGGGCATTCAGGACCAAATCCCCACCTTATGAAGTCAGAAAATTGCTTGCTTACACTTTCTTTTTCTTTTTTCCCCTCTGGGATGTCCAACCCAAACTGAATTTGCCTGAAAGAACTGAGTAGCTGGATCATCTTGCTCTGCCTTTGTCTGCTCATGATACCCTTAAGCCAAGAAAGGCTAAAATTCACAACCTCTTGAAGATACTTTTGTCCTGATCATGCATTGGAGAACTGGACATTACAGCCATGTCTGCATGCCATGTCTGCCTCACAGAATGAACTCTGCCAGTTCCAGCTTGGGTCTCCACATCACACTGCCGATCTTCCCCCAACAATGCAGACACAGGAGCAGTTTATTTGACTCACTAACCAGTTCCTGTTGTCAGAACTAAATGATCAAAGTGAAATTGGCAGGACATTAGTTTGGCACCATCTTTAAAATTTGTCAGTGTTATTTCATTGAAAGATTAAAAATATCACACAACACCTCTGGTTTCAGTATTCACCATTTACAAGAATGTGACTGGACTAGCTATGAAAAAATAGCAGCAGTTCTGCACAATAACAGAATTACCAAAATATACTGTTAAAAATGCAAAACATGTTGAGATTTTCCTTTTATTCTATACTAGATTGTTTTGTGGGCTTTTTTCTGTAATAACTCTACAGAGAATCAGTAGATTACATTGTGTTTGATTCCCCTTATCTGTACTGAAAAACATAAAATAATAATTTTTGAGAAAGAATCTAATTCTTTTTACTGAACTACTGAACTGTGCCTTTTCCAAGTCACAACAAAACCCTGGAAAGTAAAAAAAAAAAAAATCCCCACCCAGATAACCAGAAACCATATTGCAGTGCCAGCATCAACAACAAAGCCATTCACTTCAAGAGTGGGAACTTGTACGCTAAGTATTTTTCTACTCAGAAGTTATTTGTGTGAGAAAACAGAATCTAGGCTTTGATGAGAAAGGCTTTCATCTGATAATTGGATTTTTTCATTTTTGTGAGCTTCCACAGTGCCCTCAGGGACTCGTATGTTTGAGTTTCTGACTCTCTCATATTGATTAAACACCCTGGCCAGATTACAGTGCTGTCCCACAATCAACTCTCTCATTTAATGAGATACTGTAATACCTGTTGAAAATCTAAGTGACAGTGAATTGGAAAAGATATAGTCCAGATGAAGAATCAAAATGTAGAGGAAAACAAGAGCACAAGATGTTCAAATTACAACTTCCAAAAAATACTGATGGCCAAATTGCAAAAAGAAAAACTTTATTATATTTTTAAATGTCTTTTATTAAAGAAAAGTCCTGTAAGGGGCACTTTATTAGGAAAAAAAAATTATTATCAACATGAATTTCCCATCATTTGAAAATGAGTTTTGACAGAAAATTGTAGGTCTGAACCAAACTTCAAACTCCTCACTGAGTATGTTTGTCAGTGCTGCCCATGGGGTAGGCAGGGCAGATCATGTGGAATGACTTCCATCAGGAAAATGCAGCCTAATTCATTTTGCTAAGAAAAAAAGCAGGGATACTAGTGTTCAAATGCTTCCTGGCAGACTGAAACTAAAAGTGTCCATAGCCTGTAGTTTGCACCATAGTACAGTAATATTTATTCTTAACAGCAGGATTGATCTCGGGGAAAAAATGGAAAAATCACAAAGAAAGTACTTGAGAGACAAAAATATAATTGTTTTGAACATTACAGACAATGAACAATCATTATTGAACTCAAGAAGTTCTGACATTTCATTCAATACATGATCAAAATATCTGAAATATGGACAGTTAATATTGCTCTCAGACTTCTAAAGAACAGATTAAGCTACTGTTATTTGCAAAATACAGCTCTACCAAATTATAGAGCCAGTAACAAATATATAAGCAAGGCAGAAATGTGAGTAGTAGAAGTTACACTTGTTAATTTTTATGGGAGACCAGGTCAGGTGGTGTCAAACGGCACAGCTCCACTGCGCTGTCTGAGCGGAACTGTGACTCCTGTCAGTTCTGGATCTGGATGACTCTTTGCATATGATTTGAGTGCCTGTTTTCCTTGCAAATGAATGCCTTTTGAGGAGTTTTGCTGCAAATACAGTTTTACAGTAACACAGGTAATTCCTTGCAACATTTCTGTTTACAGTTCCTTTCAACACTGCATATTATACTGTGTAACTACCTGCAATTAAAAGAAGTAGAAAAACTAGAAATCCCACCATTAACCATTGGATTCAGTCATAAGGAAGAACCTAACTGAGAGCTAATAGACTGAAAATTTTAGAAAGTCAGCACATGGCTGAACGTAACAAATATCCTATCAACAGTACGGATCATATCATGGATGTTCTTACCCCAGATAAGGACACTGTCACTTGAGTTACAGAATTTGTTGTGAGGTAGAATTAATAACTATTAGTTAAGGGGAGGGGGAACAGCAAGACAAAATACCAATTGTAATTATAATAAGAGACTCCATACCGACTTTTCCCATTCCTGTCTAGCTCTAGTACTACCTTCATCAACCTTCTCCTTCTTCCTGTGTCCCCAAGACCTGTTCCTCTTGCCAGCTGGAGACCCTAGCTTTTCCTATCACAAAGAACAGCAATATTTAGTTTGTACCCCTATCTGGTCTAATAATACAGGGAATAGAAATCATAGAATATTCAGTCATATCAACACAGATTAACCTGAAGTGTAACTATTCACTGTACCACAGCACTTCTCACAATCAGAGCAGTATTTAGTTTAAACTAATATTTTTTAGCACAATTTAAAGACTATTAAACCTCTACAATTTTATAGCTTTTCTGCTGATATTTGAGACTGCTAGTACTCAGAAAAATGAAATGTGAATAGCACTGCTGAAACACAGTATAATCTAGATAGATGATATGCAAGTGGCACCAAGGATCTCTGTGAATATAGTTCTATTCTCACCAGAAAGAACCTTGCTAATATTCGTTCCATACTCCTCTGATTAGATTACAAACACTGAAAGAGAATAAACAGCTACCTGCATATACCACCCACAAACCAGTAACCAAACAGCACTTTGAGATAAAGATATGCAGATCTATTTTTATCATGAAATACAATAATTGAATTTGAGCCTGAAGGGGCTCTAAGCACACTCTGCCAATAAATTGTATCCCAGAACAAATGAGTCTGAATACCAAAGGAAAGTGTACACTCCTAGCATCCATTTTTAGTTAAAGTATGTATATGTGTGTGTACGGGGTGTAGGGAAGTGTCCAGTTAATGGCTTGCATATCAGGAAATGCATGGAAGATCACATCCCATGGTGTGAAGTCAAAAGCCTGGACTGCTGCTATGCTGCTGGTACCTGACATCCACAATGGAATTTGAAACTGAAGTAGGTGTTCAGTGTAACACATACACTGAATTCTTTTTATTATTATGACTATTATTATTCTTATATTAATCTGCTTGGCATTTTATAGATGTATAAAAAGAATTAATTTAAACCTGGTACTAGTAATAGTTGGAAAAGGATTTGTCTGACTTTGTGCTGCCTTTTTAGGATTTGTCAAACTGTCTTCCAATCACACCAGAATGATGAACAATTCATGGTTCAATCTGAAAACATAATCAAGTTAATTATGTCAGGTTCCATTCCAATTATGTTTCCATTTGTTGGACAAATTTGTTGAACAGTTAGTTAGTTGTTAAATTTCACTACTTAGAAAGTCAGAATCACAGACCAGAAAGTACTTTAGGACACAAAACATCTAAGATGCTTTTATGTATCTTTGTCAGTCTTCACAAGAATTCATTCTGATAAGACAGTGGTGATGGAAGCACTGAGTCAGGCTTGTACAGAAACTTCCTGTATATGCTACAGAACTGCAGAGAACTATATTTGCACAATAAAAGATAATTTTCCAGCTTTCTTATGCACAAAATAAGGGATGGTGGTAAAATATAGATATGTCTTATGAACAGAGGGAATGTAACAAAATAACAGAAAGCATTCAGCATTTATGCAGAAGTGCTGTTTTCCTCCGGATCTCTGTCTATAAGGTGAATGCTCCCTGTGATCACTGATTCCTCTTGAGCTGAGGTATTCGCCACTTGCTTATTTGTGCAATATGGAATGTGGCCACAGAAATACATGTAAATCCATGGGTTGGTGCAACTATTTAAATTGCCAAGAAGCATGATAATGGTGAATGCTGAACCTAGAATGAGATAGTTAAAGGAATAAGAGAGTAAATAAAGTACTCACACAAATAAGTAACATTTTCACAGTCTGCTGCTTTCTGCTGTACCTATCCATATCTTAATCTAATAGTGGGAAATTCACATTTTAATGCAATTTGCTGTTGCAGAAGGTATGAAGAACACCTTATTGCATGCATTTCAGAGTTAAATAGTTCCATATAACTCCTTATTGATGTAGCTGCATTAAATTTAAAAGTAATTAGTAAGCTTTTATATAAATATAGATAAATACAGATATAAATATTGATATAAATGTATGTAGAATAAGACTCAAAGTCACACTGACAGGAATAATTCTTAAAACAAAGATCAGAAGACTTTTAATCAGACAGAGCTATTATGTTTTTTCCTTTTTTTTAATCTCTGAGTTTAGAATGCATGAATTTATAGAGTCTGGCTTTCACAAAGAGGCAATAGCATAAGCTTAACAAGATAAACTTGTTTGCAACATGGTGTTCTTTGATACCTCTCTTAGGCTTGCTGTTTAGCTTTATAAACATCTAGTTTACAACTTTTGATGCTACAGAGTGTACTACATCAGTATGATTTCAATATTTAAGAAAATCAGATGTCTTATAACATCACTGTTCTATCCAGTAAATAAGAAAGATTTATCTTATTCCTTTGAATAGTCAATTACTCCTTTTCACCTCAAGAACTCAAAATACTGTTCCTAGACTACTTAAAAAGTCTGAACCTTTGCTGGAGCACATGATACTTTTCACCCTGCTATTCATTAATCTTTAAATTGCTAACCACACAAAATACACGTGTGATATTTTGATCACATAATACATGAAGTTGCCTGTATGTAATTAAATACAGGAGATAATCAATCCAGGAATTTCTTTTAAATCCTACTCAAATGATCACGCTAGTCTTACATAAAAGCAAAGTGCAAAAGATAAGGCAATTGATGGCAATGTGCTAGTTTGCTATGCAGTTAGGAATAAGGATGGAGAGTATCTTACCTTCAGTCATGACACTAGGGAACCACACAGACCACAGCTGCGCAATGAAGAAAGGTGACCAACAGAGAACATACGCAACAACTGTCACCACTGTCATTTTTACTGTCTTGATCATAGCCTTTGAAATACAGTTCGCACTGCTTGCTCGGGATGGCAGGACTCGCTTCTGATTTGTTGCTTCACATTCATTCTGTTTTTTCACATGTATATTTCTTCTGATTATTTTGCAAATCTTAACCTGGCACGTGATAAGGATGGCTGAGGGAATGAAGAATATAACTACAAAAATCCAAGTCACATATGCCCTTAGGCCCCATGGCTGAAGAAATTCACCCCAACATTCAAAGATACCTGGAGATATTTCAGTTTTAGAAAAGATAAATACCTGTGGTATGCTAAGAATCAGTGCTATAGACCAGCTGGTGCAAATGGGGATGTTCCAGAGAGCTCTCTTCTTTTGGAAAGTGACCATAGGGTAACAAACCGCTTGATATCTGTCCACTGTCATGACCACTATCATATAAGTAGAGGCAAACATGCCCAACAATTGCAGATACTTGATAATTCTGCACAAGAAATCTGGCCCTATGAAAACATCTGTAATATCCCATATGAGTTGAGGCAGCACTTGAAAAAAGGCTACAACTAAGTCAGCGATGCTGAGGTGAAGCATGAACACATACATCCTAGAGAGCTTCTTTCTTCTTCGCCACAGCACCAGTATGAGGATAAAATTGCCCACAGACGCTGTCAGAAATATGACCCCCAGTACAGCAATCTCTACCTGAGCTAATTGCTCATCTCTTTCTGGTCTTCCAGCAGGATCTGACTGATTTGTCAAACTCGGGAATCTGTGAGAAGGACTCTCAGTCTGATGTGTGTTATCCTGCATAGGAAATGAAAAATTCTTCATAGTGCACAGAAGCTACTTACAGTAGCTGCCACTTACGACTCAGCTGTGAAGCACCGGCTGGCAAACAAACCAGACCGGGGTCCAGATTTCGGTATATCTTCAAGCAAAACTCCTCCTGCTTGTGCAAACTAAAGCAGTGGGACCTGAATCTTGATGAAATTCTCTCTTGCTGGCGTGCACAAGGCTTTATATAGGCTCCCAGCAGACAGAGTCTTATGTAACTGCAGAGCCCTTGGGTAGGCTGCAGGGACTGCAGCCAATGGCAGACTGAGCCACACAATTGGGGGAAATATATAAATAAAAGGCAAACTTCAGAGGCTTAATGTGATTCAATTACTCACTTCAGTCAAAACCGAACTTGTAAATAGCTGTGGCCAAAGTCATACTTAAATGACCTTACTCAGGAGAGTTCTTGCAAAAATTTTTCTACGCAAACCAGAGTAGCACGCTTCAGCTGAATTGTGAAGAATGTTTGTACGTAGACAAAAGTTGGGTCCCTGAGCTCAGGCGCATCATAACTGTACCTCTCCGAGCTCCTGGGGCACAACCACACCCTATTTGCAGCACAAAGACATGCCTTTTTCCATAGCTTTTTTCCTTCTCTTTTTGGAGTCACCTGATTCTAAAATAAAGAGAAAACTACTTGAACTGCCTTAAAAATAATCTTTTTATTTCAAGACAGGGTCAAGACTTTAAGGTTTTTTCTCAGCAAAATGAAAAATAACACATGGGAAATAAATTACTTTTATTGGGACTGTGAGTCTACTGAGAATTAATAGAAAAATAAGTGAAAATTCAGTGGGAAATCCAACTGAGGAAAAGGTCTCTATGATGAAACAATTTCCAAGGTTCTCTATTCTACAACAGTGCTAAAAGTTGGGAGGTCATTTTTCAGTACCTAAACTTTTTGATTTTTGCGGTGTAACTTGTATCACGACCACAGGAAATTCATTGTTCTTCAACCTTCCAGTTTGACTTTTGCCTATTCTTAGTTGCAGATAAGAATAGCAATTTTTCATTTTATTCTCCGTCAGACTGCCCTTTTAATCACAAAAGAGAAATTTAATAAAATGAATTAGTGTAATATGAAAACAGATATTTGTATGCAATCTTATTTGAAGCTAGGGCACTCATATCCTTCTGATTATGGTCAACAGACTGGTAATTTGAAGTCTTTCTGAAGAGGAAAGCAGTAAGATTGAAAGTAAAATCCATGCTACATAGAAAGTATGTAATACTGCACCTAAACTGACTAATCACTGCGATCGTGACTATATTATAAGACCGGCCCTGGAATCTTACAGACAGACTACCACCTCCTTGCCACCAAAGGTTTTCATGTATCAACAAACAGGTGAAGGGCAAAATTCGCAAACAGGATGCTGAGGTAGACTACAACAGTTTACAAATATAATGTGATCTCTTTATCTCTTTTCTCTCCCTCTTTCCCCCTTCAATCCCACCATGGGATGGATGTTAATAGCTCATGCAAGGGTTAGACTATGAGAACAGACAAAGTGAACCATCTCAGGAAACTTTCTTCCACCACCAGCAGCTATAAGTATCCATAATCCAGACTTGGCTGAACACCACTGCAGCTGCCCGAGTCTATAACATATTTTCTCTAAGATTATGTTGCAAAGAATATGAATCACAAGTTAATCTAATATATCTGATTTTTTTCCCCTAAATTAAAGCCTATTTGTAGGAAACTTGGATTCCTGAAGTTGTTTCCTTCTAGTTTCCCCCCTCAGTTTGGAACCTATCTTTGGTGTGAAACAGACATAGCAAGACCATAAAGGAACAAATGGGCTGGCCTTCATTTTATCACCTACGCCTAGGATACTTCAGCAAGGTCCCTGGGAACACACAACTCCTCCTAGGCCTACAAACGTACAGAACATATAGTGCCTGGGCAGCAGCTCAGGTGTCAGATCCAGCATGTGAACACAGGTTAAAGGGCAAACACACTGGGAAACAAGTAGCCCTTGCCATGTTTATAAGTGCTTATAATCATTTTAATGTATGTTAATGGCTTCATAACTTTAGAATTGTGTCTTTTCAAACTTTTTCATGCATTCTGGCAGATAGTCAGGACAGTGCTATATTGAAATTTGACCCACACCGGGAATACAACTCACTGAGAAAATAACATTAGGATAACAGATGAAAATGTTTAAGTAGTCTTAGCTACTTAGTAATGCCCTTCTCCTACTGCCCAGCTTTGCTTCATTCCAAACTGTATCTGTCCAAATTAAATTCTTTTCCTAAATTATTTACTTGCAGTAGTGTGAGAAGGCACATTTTAATTAATTCTGCTGAACTGCTCAGTGTGGGCTCTCATCTAATGTTTGTTGGTTAGATAAAAGGGAGAGATTCAGCTCATGGATTAAGTCTCAAAATTGGATATCTTCTTGGAATTTCAGAATCACACAGTTGCTCAAGACAGGGACAACATTGAATTCAGATCACTTTACCCTGGGTTTGTCCAGTCAGGTCTTGAAAACCTCCAAGAGCTTAGAACCCCAAACTTCCCTGGGTAACTGGTTACAAATGCTTATTTTCATTGTGAAAGAGCTTTCCTTTAGTGCCACTGGACCCTTCCCTGATTCTGACCATCTCCTCTTGTTCTTCTGCCATCTCAGTAAAAGCCTGGCTCAGACCTCTTGCCAGCATCCATATAGATACAGAAGGGCACTGTTAGGGCTCCTGAAGCCATCTCACCACTAGGATTAACAAGCTGTATTGGGAGCACTGTGGAAAACATATTCAAGGAGTTACTGATCTTGAACAGGACATGTCTGCTCTACTGAGCCTTGTACTTAAAGTCTGTCCAGGTGCTGGTGAATGTTGTGGCTGAGATGACATCCCAGACTATCAGGAGAAAATACACGTGATTTTTTGCCCCACAAAATAAAAGGCGCCACATTGTGGAAGGAAGGAGGAACAGATTGGCATCTGTGCAGCGTGTTGGTGGAAGATCCATCTGATGTCTGTCCGATGCTGCACAAAAGCAGAGTTCCCAGCATTGGAAGGGACCCGAGATTTCCTCACAATAGAAATATTTCTGGTTTTCACCCTATGTTATGGTATTTTACCACCCTCTTTATTTTTGTGACCCCAGCTCACTCAACCTCCCTCACTAGGTTATGTCTTCCAGCCTTCCAATCATCTTCACAGCCCTTTGCTGAGCTGACTCAAGCTCATCAACACCTTTCCTGTGCAAGGGCTCCACAACCAGAGGCAACATGCCACATATGGTGAGTAGTGAGTGCTGAGTAGGGGGGAATAAACACTTCCCTTGACCTATGAATCCCATGGGAGTTGTGTGTGTCAGCTTCCATCACAATCTTTGTCTTCCAAAAACTGTATGAATTGCAGTGCGTTGCAAATATTTTTTGCCAAGCCAGGCAAGGAATATATAATGAAGCAGAAATATGTGCATTTTAGGGTTAAAACCCTCCGATAAGCTTCTAAAACCCAGAAACTGTTTCATCTTATGACAGATATTACTTAACAAATACAAGTTATGAAGATAATAGATTTGGACTCTTTTACTTTGGAATGCATAAATAAGTTCTAAAAAGTTCCTGTTTGAGAGAAGAGCAGGTGGAAAATACTGCTATCTGTTTTTGATGTAAGAAACCCAGGTCTGCCTCTTTTCTCCCTGAGTAGATTATTGCACTTCTCAAGCCATGAAAACCAACTAATTAAGAAAAGCAAATTTTCATATGATTTGCTGCATCTCTAGGGGATTTTTGAGAAATCAAAAATAATTCCCTTAGTGCTGATGTGATTCTATCTCTTTTTAAACATTAAAATGTAAAAACAGCTTCCACAGGCCTTAGAAGGCGAAAGGGACTAGAACATGAGGTAAAAGATTCAAGTATAAAGAAGACAGTAGCAACATTTACTTCCTAATATGTTTTTATATAAAACACTTATTTAGTAATATGTTCTAGGGCAGATAAAAAGAGTTAACATAACATTGCATCTAGTGATAGAGAATACATTTGAGTAGTGCAATGGCTAGCAAATGGATTCTTTAATACAGGAAATCAGCCAAAGTTACACATGAATACTGTTCAAGGACTTAGCCTGTAGCACAGGTGCATTTACAAGAGGGTATATCCATATTTTTCAGTATTATAATATTGTTTATTTCCAGAACATGATGGATAAGCCACTTCATTGTAAGTCATTTTTACTGGACTAAAATTATGTATGCCTTACTGCTTGTACTGGTCAAATCTCCTACAATTCTGGATATTTAAAAAAAAAACAACAAAAAACAAAACAAAACAAAAGAGCAACCAACCAAACAAAAAACAACAAAACACCATTAATTCAATAGTTACATTAACATACAAGGTTCTTTGAACCAAGCCTCCAACCCTATATAGTTAGAAAGTTACTAGACTGCCTCTGTAAAACTAAAACAACCTCAAATGCAACAACTAAAGGCAAGGTGCCAACAAAAACCTGAGAGAAATACATTGCAGACACTATTACAGGCAACACATATCCAATCATGCAATGTAGGCAACTAACGCTGTCATCACACAAGAAGACACCAAATGATGAATAGTGTCAATAACTTCACTCCTCAGAAAGAGTTAAGCTTTGATTTGGACAAAACTACTTTTGGGCAGGAAGGAGAGATTTTAGTGAAGCCAACAGAAAAATGTCAGGACAACCCAAAATCTCATCTATTTCCAGTCAAGATGAACTACAAACCACCCTTAACTTTTCACATTAACATTATAATGAACATGGAACAACATTCTGTTCTGCTAGCTCTGTTTAAATCGTGTACATCTGTGTTTTGTCTACATGTGTGTATGTGTGCAAACACTGGTCCCCTGCACACACATGATCTAGGTGCCTTTCACTTTCCATGAAACTGTGGTAATTTCTCAAATGAGTAAATTAACTGTGCATTCAGAAGAAGGGGGTGCTACTTCAGTAAGAGTAAAACCTACATAAAAACAAATTCAGCTTTATAACTTAAAATGTAAGATTGCAACACATCGAATTAATATATTTACTGTTAGGCAATATTTTGGAACAAGACCTTCCTAAATTAAGTGCATCCTTCAGTAGGAATTAGCCAGAGGCATTAAAGTCAGAGGAAAAAAAATGGGTGTGGGCCCCCTGTGACTCATAACTCTAGGCATGTCCCAGAACCTAACCATAAAACAGGACCACTAACTACGTACATTGCTACGTGCCTCTTTTTAATCCCTAAGGAGATTATGTCTGAAATGGTAATTTTTTTATCCTGTTTCAGTAAAAGCTTTATTATTCACTATTGCTGACCTCATTCTTTAGCTTTGTTTCTGATTTCACAGCCATTACTGATGACAGTGAGTTAGGATAGGAGTCTGTCCAAAGCCTGGAACCAGAGTTCTTAATTCATGTACTTGGATTACGGTGGTAAAATTATCTTCCACAATTTGTAAACTATTCTCCAAATAATGCCTTCTTCCTATTGCTGGTGTAAAATTGAGTGCAACTTCAATAATGTGATCGCTCATAGAGTACTGAGATTTTACTCTTATTTATACAACTTACATCAGACCACTTTAAGATAGAAATAAATCATTGCAAATCAGTTAAGTAGACTTCTGCCCAAAACTATCTTTTCCATTTGCAGCATTCCAGACAGTCTGGTTTCTCTATTAGGACACTAAATGTCCTGACAGCTCACCTGCCACCAGGGTCATGGGAAACAACTGACAGATAAGGAGCCTCACCAAGGCTGATCAGAGTGAAGAAAAGTGGAGAAATAATGTGTAACTTCCGGAAAAGGAACTATGATAGACTGGTTTTGAAGAAGAGTTACAAAGTACCTTTTCCACAGGTAAGAAGTTATAAAAAGAGCTTTTTAATAAAGGCAAAAATGTTAAGATGGAACCTAATATAATACATCGAGGGCCAGAGCAAAGGTCAGCCATATGTCAATGTTTTAATTAAAAGATAACAATGACAGACAGATTCTTCAACAATACTGAATAAAGCAACTGCAAACACTGTGGACAGTGAATTAATTCCAGCGTACCTACAGGGACCGTGCATTTTGACCTCCTTCCATTTATACCAAGAACTTTGTGTGACTCTTGCACAACCACACTCTCAACCAGATGCTGCAGTAACAAAATTCACATCTATTGCTTCTTGAGTACTGAGAGGTAACACAATGACTATTATGCTAATCACAGGGGGCTGATAATATGACCTCTAGCATGAGTCTGAATTTCAAATTCTAAGTAATCAACTGCATTATTCATAACTAGTATATAATTACATGATTGGTACAGTCTTGTTTTAGCAGGAAGATTTCTAGAATGCACGAAAGAACTGATCGAGGTCAGAGACCATTGGCTACGAGCTGTAGAGGGGCAGGAAGTCAAGCATAGATGCATAAAGGACTTCAGGTACCAATTCCCTTAGCAGAATCCAACCTGCTGATTTAGGGATCCAAGAACTTTTATATTGTGTGGGAAGCAGGAAACTGGCTGAATTTAGTGAAGCAGGAAAATGAACAGAGTGGGGCACAGCTAAATTCTAGATCCTGATTCTAATCCAGAGTCTTAAGTCTGCATGAGAGTCAGGTACATTTACACATTCAAAATGTAGAGCCTGTAACTCTTAAAGACACCTTACAAGCATTCCTTTGACTAACAAGCTGAAAATTGTCCAATCCTTTCAAATGGGGTGAGAAAATGGAGGTCTCTGGCTGAGGAGAGGATGAACAGCAGGAATGGGAGAAAAGAGGAACAGGAACAAGGTCATTGATAATATTCAGAGCAAGATTATTTTCAATGGGCTGTTTACCCAGGTGATGCAAGAAAATGGGGTCAGTGCTATTTTTAGCCTGAGAAGGTTTAAATACACATTTCTGATTTTTGAAGAGAATTTCCGGTTCACCAACTTATTGGCAAGGTAGAATGGAAAATGCTTTTTCCTCTTGTTGAAACTAGGTGACTATACAAAAAAGAATGGAAGATTCATGAAACCAAGAAAAAACCCCAGGAAAAAAGGGTACGTATCCTTGCAGGTGAAGCACTCCTGTGAGAAGGGCAATGCCACAGTCTGGTGCTTGCTTCTATATGTATATTTTATACCAAAAGCTATTGCGTAATGAGAATAACATGAGGAACCTAGAGCAGAAGCTATGGATATCTGTAGCTAACCTTCTAACCACCAGGTAGCAAAGTCATACTTACTTTTGCTCTTACCTTTCTGTTTCAGTACACTTCCTTTTCTCATTTGAAATAACTCCAACAGGAAAAACACCATGGGAATAACTTGGGTCTTTTTTGATTTTAGTCCATAAGGCTGCTGGCACTGCCCAAATGTGGCACTGGAGATAGTCAGCCTGGCCTGGTATCTGTGCAGTCACAGCAGCAGCACCAAGAGGGAAAGATGAGGTGGAATTTGGTGGGATTTGCTAGAGTCCTAGTACTGTATATGCACATCACAGCTAGAAGAACTGACATTTTGGTGTGAGATTCAGTGGAGGATTCTGACCTCCCACTACACTTCTTTTGGAACATATATCTGGGAGAGGAAGGGGCTAACAACACAAAATATTCACTGGCCACTAGGTGAACTGATATACATAATATTTAGTACAACAATTTACAATATTCTCTGAAAAGAATCACCTCCTTAGCAAATGTGTTACTTCCATATTATTGTCTAAGATTCAGTGACAATAAGGATCAAAGGAACCATAATCACCTTTGGAAACTGATGCAAGGCAAAGATACTAAGCAGCTCCAATATAAGTCTTACATTGTCTGCTCTTTGGAAGGCAATTTCACAACTATGTGACTACTTGACAAGGACAGTTTTCTCTGAAAGCTTCTCTTTTATTTGAGTTGCTTAAGCCTTTCTAGGGCTTCTAGAATTTTTAGTCCTTTTGCAAGAGCAAAATATTGAAGGGAAGTAACAGAGATAAAAAAATCAATATGAAAATAATGTAGAAATGTTCCACTTGATCATTTTCAGTGTTTGTGCCAAAAAAACCACAGCCAAATGAAAGCCTGTTATAAGCATAATATTTGTGCCCTGTGTTCAATCATCTTAATTCTTATTACTTTGGGAATTTCCAGTGAATGTTCAAGTTGCAATTTAATTTTTTCACATTCTATCCCTGAAACTCAGGAAGTGTTTTCCCACTTTTGTCTGCCATCTAGTGTTAGGAGGCAGAATACCTGTGTTTACAAAGCTTAGTATATTTGGTAGCACTACACAGTCTCTGTCTATGCTGAGGTCTATGCTGATGAAAATAGAAAATGGCTATTTTCTTTTTCCTTAAGACTTGATTGAAGAAGTTAGATTTAAGCAATTATCTCAGACAGCATTACTAGCAGAATGCTGCCCTACCAATATACATTAATTAGTCACAATGCTTGGAAATACTTGTTTTTTTTTTTAATTTGAGTCTGATGTATTTCCAGGATACCATCCATAATCAATATGGTAAGTGAAAATAAAACATTTATACATACTCAAATGCTATTCATGTAATAGCTTTGTATCAAACAGAGTGAAAGTATGTGGTTAACTCCATTTATAGTAATTTTCACATAATGTGGATGATCCCATTTATGACATTTTGAGATATTTTAGTTTTAACAACTATTTCCTAAAAATTAACATCTCACCCCTGGAAGTTGTTCTATTCAGGTTTAATTCATCTAAGATGAAGTCATTGAATTCTGCAACTGGAATAGCAACAAAGAGTAAAACTTAAGGAGTTCCAGAATTAATTTCAGTGTATTTGTGACACCTTTTATAGTGAAGGGGAGTGTAAGAAAATAGAAAACTTTCATATTTCATAGATCTCTTTCAAGAGAAAGAACCCTAGAAAGACAAATTTTGGAACCACTATTTCTGGTAAATATCCAATTTTTTACCAAACTGCCTCATAACACATTATGACTTTCTCTCCACATAGCAGTCCAAGACAAACATACAAATGTGAATGTTAGAAATAATTAATAGCATTTTAAAGTATAGCATGCATATAAATGAACACTGGTAATTCGCTTACAGTATTGACACAACAATACTCTGGCTATAACATGACAAAATCACACACACCAAAGAACTCTATTTCATTACAGAAGGAAAATTTACCACAACTGTTGTGTAACTTAATTTACAAAAGGTTGCTCTTATCTGCACAAACATGCACTAACAAGTACAATGAGAAAATGTTTTGAAAGCCTTTGATTTTTAAAATTAAGTTACAGAAATAGAACTTATTAAAATCAAACTACTTTCAGTGTTGTCCTAAACTGAAAACAGTCATGTTTCAAGAAACCACTCTGAAAGAATTTGATTGTTGGGTATGAACTTAAGGGAGATTAGCAAAAACTCATCAATAAAAACAGCAGATTTCTTTCTTGATACTTCCCATCGAGAGTACTGAAATGGAAGTAATTTTTAAAATGGCTAATGAACATACTATTAAAATTAAAATATCATAATGTCATAAATGGAATCATCCATATTATGTGAAAATTACTATAAATGGGGTTACCCACTTTTCTGAATACTGTAGGTGGATTCAGCTCTCATATAAAAATTGGGTGTTTAGTCAAACAAGATGAACTCACCTTTGACTACTAAGAGAGCTTATAAAATTACCTTAGTTGAAGCAACTATCTTTTAAATTACTTTGAGATAATTTCTTCTTAATGTCATGACTGCAGTAAAGAGAAGGCTGAATTGACAAAATATTTGAGAAGGTGTGGATGCAGAACTTTTTTCTGGGAATACATCGATTTATCTTTTATTGTCCAGTGCTTTTCAGTTCTTTTGGTGAGTTGCATGGTTGTTTTGAGAAATTGATGACTCATGCACTTCTGAACTTGTCAGGTCTGCTTGTTCTTGAGGAGAGCCATGTGGCAAGAATGCATGGGTCTGTGACTGGAATTGAATGTGAAATCCTTGAACCTTTTCCTTAGCAAAGGTATGAATCAACATACCACTGTACATATCTCAGAATGTATGGTGAGGTGGAAGTCTGAGCAGGCACAGGAGAGAATTATACAATGAGAATATGGGAGAAAGTGTGACTGTTTAGGAAGGGGCCATGTGCAACTAAATGGGATTAGTTGCCTCCTACCTCTAATATCTTATTTGCCAGTCAGAGAGAGGCAAGATATGCCCTGGCAGCATGAAGCCTGTCCACACTTCCTTCTTACTGAAGTTGTAGGTCTTGTTTTGCCTAACCCTCTGTTGTCATAAGAATGTGAATTACCCTGTTTTAAACCAGCTCAGGCTGTGGTTTCAGATGGCCTCTTAAGTCATCTGATGAGATGCAATTTGGTTCACCGCACAGGCACAAGAGTCCTGGGGATTACAGGAGGGCAAACACACTTGGAGAAGCTGCTTAAACTGGTACCACAATCTAAAATGTATCAGAACTTGTTTTTCTCACAACAGTAACCGGCCTTTACCTGAGGTAATTAATACAACAAGGGGCAGCGAAACCTCCCTGCTGAGCTGCTACTTGGTTTAAAAATGAGGTTGGCCATATGTAATGAAATCCCATGGTAAATTAAAGAGTAGCACACAAGTCTTACAAACAGCTCCCAGGAATAAACGATCACTAGATAACACAACCGGATGTGTAGTAATCTACAAACAAGGCAGGCAGACCATAACTGCAGAACAGGTCAGAAAGCAGCAACTTTGAGCATTTAGGAGGGAACAAATGAGCACCTGGGCGTGATCTGCCACTGTCCTATGCAAAAGGATCCTATATAATACTCAGGAGCTGTTTGTGGCCACTGAGTACTTTACTGAGGAAGTGGCATGCCTTGAGTGCAAAAATTTCATTGCATTGGGTTAATGTGACAAAGTTTTGGTAGGGGAGGGGTGGCTTCTCTAAAAAAACCCACCAGACACTGCTCCCATGTTGGAAGACATCAATTCCAACAGGCTCCAAGATGAACCCATCACTGGCTAAATCTGAGCCCATTAGCAATGGTGGTAAGTGTCCCTGTGACAAAATAGTTAAGAAAGGGTAAAAACTGCTGCGCAAGAGCAGCTGGGAGGGAGCAGTGAGAATATGTGAGAGGCACAATTCTGAAGATATCTGGATCAGAGAAAAAGAGGGAGGAGGTGCTCCAGGCACCAGAGCAGAGATTCACCTGCAGCCCATGGAGGACCCTGCACCAGAGCAGGTGGGTGCCTGAAGAAGGCTGTGACCCCGTAGGAAGCTCATGCTGGAGCAGGCTCCTGGTAGGACCTGTGGCCACATGGTCCTACCCACACTGGAGCCCACACTGGAGCAGGTTTGCTGGCAGGACTTGTGACCCTGTGGGTGGCCCATGCTGGAGCAGTCTTCCTGAAGGAAGGAACACCCTATACTCCATGTAAAGGACCCATGCTGGAGCAGTTCATGGAGAACTGCAGCTCATGGGAAGGACTCATGTTGCAAAAGCTCATGGAGGACTGGCTCCTGTGGGAGGGATCCCATGCTGGAGAAGAAAAAGAGGAATCCTTCCCCTCAGGAGGAATAAGCAGCTGAGACAACATGTGATGAACAGACTGCAGCCCCCATTCCCCATCCCCCTGTACCACTGGAAGTGAAGTTGAGCCTGGGAAGAAGGAGGTATGGGAAGTAGGTGTTTAAAGATTTGGTCTTATTTCTCATTACCCTACTCTGATTTGACTGGTATTAAATCAAACTAATTTCCCCAAGTCAAGCCTGTCTTGTATGTGATGGTTCATGGTGAGTGATCTTCCCCTGTCCAGCTGAGGAGTGAAGAGATAGTACAGCTCCAGTGGGCATCCAGCCAGGAATGTCCTGCACTGGGAGACGTGGAGAATCTAACTTGTTCAATGTATAAAAAAATGTGTGACAATAACTACACATGTAAGAAACATAATTTTTCCTGTGGGGAATGAAATACAAGCTAAAAACTTATTTTTACTGTTTTATTTACAAGAAAGAAGAGAAGCAGACAGCTGGGATCTGAGACTACAAATGTGACATGACCCTCCCAACGCTCAGGGCAAGGCCCCTATCACTCCACCCGCGCCCACAGCACAACCACCCTCCCGTGCCATTGTCACCCAAAGTTTTAGCAACTTCACTAAAACTGTGTTTCAGACAGGCCACACAGGTGGGAAGCTCACGGGCCTGCTGCTGCTCTGAATGAAGCCTGGCTGTCTGCCATCATTCTGCAAGAGTTGAGTGGGAGATGCCAGGAGATATTCCTGCAGCACCTGCACCGGGTGGCTGCAAAGGCTGGGTGGGGGCTCTTGTCCCAGCCCCTCATCTCCAGTGCCTCTGGTGAGGACGGCACCAAGAGCCCACGCCACTGGCAGCACAGGACACAACCACCCCCGCTGTGCCCGACCAGGAAGCCAAACAGATCCTGGGCTGCACCCAAAGCAGCGAGGCCAGCAGGGCAAGGGAGGGGATTCCGCCCTCTGCTCACTGTGGTGAGACCCCACCTGGAGAGCTGCATCCAGCTCTGGGGCCCCCAGCATAAGGAGGCCGTGGGACTGTTGGATCAAGTGCAGAGGGCCCAGAGGCGCTGAGAGGACCGGAGCAGCTGCCCTGCTGTGAAGACAGGCTGCCAAAGCTGGGTGTCCTCGGCCCAGAGCACAGAAGGCTGTAGGGAGACCCCACAGCAACTTTGCAGCACCTGAAGGGGACGTACAGGGAGGCTGGAGAGGGCACTTCGTCAGGAACTGTAGTGACAGGACAAGCAGTAATGGGTACAAAATGAGGAAATTTAGGTATGATATCAGGAATAAGCTCTTTACTGTGAGGGTGGCGGGGCACTGGAACAGGTTGCCCAGGGAGGCCGCGGATGCCCTGACCCTGGCACCGCCCAAGGCAACCCCGCGGGGCGGGCAGGGGCCGTGAGGCGCCCGGAGCGCTCGGGGGGCG
>VWZF01002827.1:2304996-2356756 GCA_013396755.1 Sclerurus mexicanus
GACAGCGGGGACAGCGGGGCCGGGACGCGGTGCTTGTTTACGCGGCCGATCTCGGCAGCGTTTCTGCGAAATGTCGCAAGGCAGGGACAGCGCCCGCTCCCCCCGCGGCAGGAGACGCCCCCGGGCCTATATAGGCCGGCCCGCCGGGGGGGCCCGCAGCCCGCGACGCGGCGGTGACCCAGCGGGACAGGCACAGCGCAGGCAGGAGAGACTGTAAGTAACGATGCCGCTGTCTGCGGCGGTGTCACCTCTGCTGTCACTGTGGTGTCGGCCTGCCCGCCTGCCTGCCTGGCAGCCCTCCTCCGAACTTGTCACTGGGGCCGGAGAAGCCTGGGCTTGCTGCTTGGGCAAGTAATGGATTTGTGCCTGTGGTGTCAGCGCAGCTCTGGTATGCTGTGTAAGACGGTGCTCCACCCGTCACATCTGTCTTTGCAGAGTAAGGATTGTATATTGCCCTTGGCTCATAGGGTAGGCATGTTTCATTGAACTTTGCCCAAAGAATTGGCATCCCTCCTCCCCTGTGAGGAATTCCGCAAAGGAGCGGTAATACAACATTTGAAATGTGGTTTCTGCACAAGATAATTTTCTAAAGAAAGAGAAGTTTGTCTTTATAGGAAAAAACATCAATCAGTTTTCTGTATGTCATTAAATGCTTTTCAGAAGTGTCACATATTGCTCAATATGGGCTTAAACTGGTCTTTAAGGAGTAGCATGTTGAAATGTTGGAGAGACACCACCAAATTACTTTAACACTAGGTATTCCCATGAGCTTATTTGATTTAAATGTTTATCTGTTTTTACCAAAAGAGAAAGTAAGCTGCATCTGCTTTAAATGACTCCATGATTTTTTGTTTAACTTGTTACTGTTTATGGGTTTCCATTGTTGTTTTGTTCTTGTTTCTTTTTTCTTTTTCAGACAACACGATGATACAGGATTTATTTATTGAAATGTATTTCCTGGAATGAATTAGAAAGCAACACAGAAAAGGTGTCGTTATTTATAAGTAATGACAGTTCAATTATCTTTGGATGCGTATTTGTTCTTTGTGATTAACCCAAAAAATCTTTGGTGGAAGCAAAGAAACAAATACCTGTGTTTATATAGACCTAAAGCCTGCTGGAAGATAAATCATGCCACACACCTGAGAGCTTTTCATACAAGTGAGCCTCGGTGTAAATGGGCCAGAAGCAGAACATTTTGGTATAGCAAATACATTTACAGCCATGAGTTTTTGTACTACAGAGTTTCTAAACTTTTAACTTCTTCTTCCAAAGGACTTACAAAGGTGAGCATTCGCATGTCACGAATTAAGAATACTATAGAATCTGTTTCAAAGGCTGTGTCTGGCACTCACAATGAACTAGTGTCACGGATAGCTCGATTAAAGTCACACTCAGGTACTTCGGGAAAAGCAAATAAAAGTAGTGCAGATGCAAATAATATCAATGCAAATCTAGAAAATGTTAAGCAAGTCACAGATGCCAGAGCTCGGGAGGATTGCAACAGAGGCGCAGCTGCAAAGAAATCCACTTGTGCAAGTGAAAACTTGGAATCTGTGTTAGTGAATTCAAGTGGCACTTACCAAGATACTCCAGAAGTTTCAGCATCTAGAAAAAACCACCTTTTTCATATAAGCTACTTTTCTACAAATTTTGGAGAGACTTACAACTTTGTAGCTGATCATATCAACACTTACTTTAATAATTCTGTTATGGAAAAAGAGAAAAAAAGGAATGCTTTATTACAGGACTCTAAAAGTGAAGAGAGGAGTAAGATTGACTCGTCAGAAAACACTGTAATGAGTGAAGAAAAGACAGTGGATTCAGCAGCAACTTTAGCTCCTGAAGCAGAGATCCTGGGTGCTGAAAAGACAAATACTGCTCTTCCAGTTTCCACCAAAAAAAGTATTGCAAACTTTCTTTCATATCCCAGTAACAGCGTACAAGCTTTTGTAGACAGTTATATTGGTGGGCTGGTTCCCAAGTTAAGATCCGAATCAAAAGTTGTTTCACCAGAAAAGAGTAAACAGCCAGAACTAGAAGTGTCTGAGAAGAGTGATGAGGACAAAGAAAAAGAGGTCAAGACTGCAGAAGAGAGGGAAAAGCATCTGTCTCTTCAGAGAGAAAAGGCAAGTCTTTGTTTAGTTTTATTATGCATTATTTCTGTGTATATTTTACACAAGTGTATATATGCGCTGCACTAGTGTATATACCTATGTGTAACTGTACATGTGCAGACACACATGAAAAAGTATATAGCTATGTATGTACTTACATATGTAGACATACTTTTACTTTTATGTGTACTTACATATAAGTACATATGTGGTGTCCCTGCCCATGGCAGGGGGATTGGAACCAGGTGGTCTTTAAGGCCCCTGCAACCCAAACTGTTCTATGATTCATTCTATGTACTTCGTTAAGTATATATGTAAAATTGTATAAATTTTTATATATGCGCATGCCACATGTAAACTTACAAATACGTATGTGTACTTAAATAGGTATATGTGCATCTGTATACATGCATTAAATATGTATATGGTTTTTATAGAGCTACACATGTCAGTGTAAGTTTATATATAAAGCATGTGTATATATATATATACACACTTGTGTGTGTAGTATTTACATATATTTAGTCTATATATATGTAGAGAGAGTCCATAAATACAGACAGATCTAGTTGTGCTTTTTCTTGTAGTTACAGTAATTTCACAGTTTATGCTTCAAATACCATGATTTTAGAGTTGCCCTGAAAATACATCTGAGTACATGCTGACATGTTTGTTTGCTGTATTTCTGTGAGCTGCCTTTATTGAGTTTTCTAGTAAAGAATCAGAAGCTTGTCTGTTTCCAGTTTAAGCAATGCTTACTTGGAACCTGTAGCAGATCTCTAGTACAACATGCTGTTTGTTCCTTCTGAGAAATCTTAAAATAACACATTGGAATTGGTCTGGACAAATTTGGCGCATTTCTTAGGGTAGTTTTATGTTATCTGTTTATCTTTTTTAGATTATTGCAAGAGTGAGTATTGATAACAGGACTCGAGCTTTAGTTCAAGCCCTACGAAGATCCACTAATCGAAGAGTCTGTATCAGCAGGGTTGAAGAACTGACCTATCATCTTCTAGAATTTCCAGAGAGCAGAGGAGTTGCAATTAAGGTGCAAATAGTCTTTGTGTTTAGATAAAAAATAAATATCTGACAGGTGATTGTTATAGAATAATATAAAACCTTGTTCTTTGCTTTTGTGGACTAGTCATTTTTGTAAAGGTTACAATTTGAGTGTCTCTTTTCATAGCTTTTTAGCTGGTTCAAGCAGATTCACATGGGAACTACCAGCAGTTTAGCTAAAGGCTCCTGAGATTGCGATGTTTAATTTAGAAGCATACAGCATGGTCATGTGGATAGGTAGTATAGCTTTTTCTAGTGGTAGATAAAGGTCATACGCTGTGTCCTCTGTGGTAGTTGACCAGATGAGACTGTCCTGTACAGTTAATCTGCATATTCACAGTACTTTCTATGCTTGTTTACATGCTTCCTTCAAAGACAGAAGGCAAGAGTGAAATGTAACCATCAAAGAAGTTCATGTAATCTAGTCCTACTCATTCTCTTCCCTGCAGTAAGAGGACAGGAGGTTCTAGCTAAATCAGAGCATTTGTCAACCTTGTGCCTTTTTCCACAAGATGTGACAAACGTGTGATGTAGATTGTAGAATTTCTGGAAAAGCGACCTTTGGAAATGGAGTGCAGGCCAGACGAATCATCTGGGCAGGGTACTGGTCAGCATCCACATAAATATGTGTGAATTACTTTACTATGAAGGAGTGTATGCAATACTCCCATTTTGATTGTAATGTTCTGTATCTTTGTGGTAATGTACGTTTAAAAAGTACTCCATGCGAGGAAGAATTTTATTTTTTCATAGTGTACTTAGAAGGCATTTCTTATTTTGAAGTAAAGTGATACTTATTAACCAAAATCTATACTACACCTATATCTAATCTACATCTATACTTGGTGTGCGGCATACTTGAATCTACATTTGGCTAATGTGACATTAAGGCAATAAAACTTAAGTCCTGGTGAATGTAGCTTTTCTAGCTATTCGAAAGATTTATATTTCACCTTGATTGTTGAATCCTGATAGGTAGTTATTTTTAGGAATGAGGCGCGTACAACATAATATTGATGCTCTTTCTTTCCCTTGTTAGAGAGAGATGGGTAAATACAGATTTGAAGAAGTTTACCTCCAAGTTTAACTAATATTACTTCTATACTTAAATGCCAAACTAGTAAATTTGAGCAAGCATGGATTCTTTTGGTATAAAGATATGGTTAGAATGAAATATCTGTGTTTATCAATAGGAAAAAGTAATCCCATGCCTACTGCGACTGAGACAGGCTAATGATGAAAGTCTTCAGGCTGCTGTTAGAGAAACTTTAGCTCTAATTGGATATACAGACCCTGTGAAAGGCTGGGGAATTCGAATCCTCACTATTGATGGAGGAGGAACAAGGTAAAACTGGGGTTTTATATACTCATAGCCTTTTTCATGCTGTATCTAGAAATAAAATTTCAAGTTCTCTTTGATAAAGGTATGCCCAGTTTATGATTTACATTGCTGTTACATGGGTATTGTTTTTGTATGCATTTGTGCTTGACTGGTGCTCTGTTTGGTGCTCGTTTTGCCAGACACAATTATCTTGCTCTGTTGCAATTGAGTTAACATGGCTGCATGCCAGGTACTGTTTCATGCTGTAGAAGCACAAGTCTGTGATCTGTAATGTATCTCTCCCATTATTTCAGACACGTGGAGTTGGGGCCATACAAACCCCACACAGAAAAATACTGTGCCCCAAGGGGCATTATATAGCCCTGTTAAGACCAAACTTTAAGTGCTGCGTGCCATGAATGCAGCTAAAATCTATCCTGAGTCTGCATCCACAGAAGCTGATCATCCCTGACCCTTAAATACAAACCAATATGGCTGTAGTTGTTGAATACTATTTTTGCAATGTCTGAGTATGTCATTTATGTTTTGTTTTCATCATTCCATTTTAATTGTGTTCTCCTGCTCTTTTATTCCCTGAGTTTTTCAGTATTCTTATTGTTGTAATTGTTCAATTTTAGTTAGTTACAATTAAGCGAAGGTGGTCTTAGAGCTATGTAAAACAAAATTACCATTGTATGTGAAGAGGCTTTTGTGTTTCAGGGGTTTACTTGCGCTTCAGACTCTACGGAAGCTAGAAGAACTAACTGGAAAGCCGGTTCATCAACTTTTTGACTACATCTGTGGTGTAAGCACAGGTAAGTATTAAGCCACAATTTAGAATCTTGCTATCAATATAGTAAAAGAACATCTGAGAATAAATGTAGGGTTTACAGTTTCTGACTTAGAGGGTAATCTGGGAAAGCACAGGTGTGATTTCTAAAGTCTGTCTTTTTTCCTCTAGTTTATGATTCCTGTGACTTCAAACTGATTTGTACTTTTTTTCAATTAATGGGAAATCTTCACTTTGCACACAGATACCGTTATCTTAGATATTTATGGGTCTTTACAGACAGCTAAGGTAATGTCCCTCAGGGACTCATGCTGGGTCAGTAATGTTTCCCATCTTTATTAATGACCTGCACAGCAGGACAGAGTGTGCCTTGGATGATTTAATTTAGAGGAAGTGGTCAGTACAGTGGTGCCCTCTGTTCATATTTGCCTGTACGGGCTGGAGAAATGGCTTGACGGGTTCACTAAAGCCAAATACAAAGTCATCCATCTGCAGTGGGCTGACTGGCTAGAAAACAGCTTTAAAGAAAAAGACCTGATCTTGTTTGGAACAAGCTGAACATGAATCATCAGTGTAGCCTTGAGCAAAGAAAGCTGACCACATTGGTTTGCATGGACAAGAACATACCTAACAAATGAAGATTCTCTGTTTGGCTATGAATGTGTAGTTTTGGGCTTCTCTGTAAACCCTGAATCTGTTCAGTGTGTACTTGTACATATTGGGTGAGTCTGGCAGAGGGTCAAGTTGATAATAAGGGGACTGGATCTGATGACACATAAGGGACAGAGTGCAAAAACTGGGTTTATCCAGCCTTGAGAAGAGAAGGCTAAGGGTAGAGTTTTTTGCAGTTAATGGGAAAATACAGAGAAGATGGAGCTAGAGTCATCTTGAAGGTGCATGGTGATAGGAGAAAAGCCGACAGATAACTTGGAGTATGGGAAGTTGTAATTAGGTTCTGGAATCATGTTTTTCTTGCAGGGATGGTCAGACACTGGAAGGAAATGCCTGCACAGGCTGTGGAATCTCCATCTGTGGAGATAGTCAAAACTTGACTGAACAAGTCCTGAGTAACCTATTCTAATTGAACCTCTTTGAACAGGAGGTTGGACTTGATGACCTCTACAGGTCCCTCCCAGACTTAATTGCTCTTGTAATTAAGTACTTAAGTACTCTTGTGATACTCAGTGATAAGTTACTCCTCCCTAGAAAGTAGAAAACTCTAAAGCCTAAGTTTCTCTTTAAAAGATAGTCATCTCCTTCAGAAATGATGCTAGACCATTAGTAGCATGATGCTGATTTCCAGCATAAGAGATACGCTGTAGTTCAATAGCTGTTTCCTTTAGAAAATCACATTATTCAAGTTTTTTGCACCATACTTATATTCTATGCAGTTTAATTCAGAACTGATATTAAACGCAGATCACCATGAGTAGATAAAATGTTTGTGTTTCTAGAGATTTGCTTAATAGAGTCAATAACAGAGGAGAATGTTTAGGTCTACTAGACAATTTGTAGGCACAATATAGTTCCCTGTTTTACAGTTTAAATAATCTTCAAAAGAAATCCTTTGTTAGTTAATTTAGCAGTAAGTGGCTGTTTCCATGGAAGATAATTTTGCTGCAAAATACTTCTCTGGTTTCTTCAATCATAACAATGACATTTTATCGTGGATAGAGTGGCCTGGTGTTCTCAATTGTATCCCAACGACTGTCACTAGAACTAACTTTATTTTTAATTCTTCCCCAAATTTTGGGGTTTGTAACTGCTAGTAAGTACTTAACCTACTCTTTTAAATTTTGTTTACACGGTCAAGCTCTTGTCTGCAGTGGTCCTGCTCACCATAATAGATGACAAGACATGGCTGGGAGAGGTTGTGCATGTCTGTCAGCATGTAGTAGCAGTTCTGTTTGTGCTGGCAGTACATATGCCAGTAAAGCTGGATGAATTGTGTTTTACAAGAGTGATTTGTTAAATGATAGGAAGGATGCCTCTTGTGCATTGCACTTTTTCACTGCACTTTTTGTATTTCTTAATATTATTTAGCTGTTTTGCCTTTGAGGTTTAGACATAATCAGTTTGCTGTGAATTCAGCATCACAGAGTCTTTGTAGTTAGCTTTCCTGTACTTCACTGGGGGTCAGAGGGTTTAAATGCAGGCAGTCACAGAGAAAGATCACTGCAATGATGCTGTAATGTGCCCTGCATAACTGGAAACTGCTCACCAAAATACCAAATGTGTGAAATTGTAGAGCTGGTGCTGCGGAGTTTAGAGGAAAAGAAGGTAGCAGAGGATTTACATGACTTGAGAAAACGGTGTTTCTCTGCTGCTAGGTGTTGAGTCTGTGTTGAATACAGGCACTTGGTTATCTGCCGATTGAGACAGTTTCTCTTGATGACACTTTGTGTCAAACTGGCCCAGGTTGCCTTAAGTGTGTGTGCTACTTTTTAAGAAACTGAGACCATCAATCCTCTGATGCTCAGCTGTGGAGTGGTGGGGTTTGTGAGAAAAAAAGAGGCTTGGATGTAATGTTTCCTTTAAAGCCATCCATAACTTCCTGCACGTATTTTGTTCTGCATGTGTTGTATTCTTACTCTATTTCAAGAATTTGCACCTTTTAAAATTAATTGTATTCAAATATATTGCATTTATTTGCAAATTGAAAAAATTGTGTGTCCTAGTTATTCCTAATGCTTAATTACATGCTCTCACAGCATTGCACAATTAGATTCAAAGGTTATGTGTGTCCCTTTCAGTTTACTTTATCCAAGAATTGTTGTAATGCCTTAACTGTATTTTTCCACAGTCTTTTTAGTGGTATTCAGCAGCCATGTTTTTTGAATGCTGTTGTTTTGTTCCTACAAGGGTAGGTCAATATTTTTGTTAGGCACACACTAGATGGCAGCATGTGTGAGACTAATTATAGGTGATTGCAACCAAATGTAATCCGAACTACTCAAAACTCCCTCATTTTTTAAGAATTTTTTTAGAATTTTTCTTTACTGACTTAAGAGTTAGCAAGATAGCAAGTAATGGTGCAAATTTATTTCTAATATCACAGCATAGATTTCTCTTACTCATTGCTCTAAGGAAAGCAGTGGATTTAACTTGCTTTCTGCCATATACTTGCTTGCAAGCACGAAATCTGCAAAATGAAATAAGGTCCCTTTTCAACTTCTCATAGTTCTGGTTTTGAAAGACTGTTTCTATCTTGTATATGTCCTTTTAAAACATGATTTGTGATGTCTGAACAGGAATTTAGTGATATAGATGTCAATTGGTCTTCCTTTTTCAAGACAGATACTCTGCTAACCTATGACCTACATTAACTGGTAACCTGCCTTTTGTAATTTTACCCCAGGCTACATTTTATATTGCAAAATATTTGTTTTTCAGGAGCTATATTAGCTTTTATGTTGGGATTGTTCCATATCCCTCTGGATGATTGTGAAGAACTGTACCACAAGTTAGGATCTGATGTTTTTAAGCAGAATGTCATTGTTGGAACAGTCAAAATGGGTTGGAGCCACGCCTTTTATGACAGTGATATATGGGAAAAAATGCTCAAGTAAGTAAAAAATGATCAGGTGAAAAATAATTAATGTAACATTTAAGAGCATTTGGTTTTGTTATTGCTTCTCTGGTAATGCAAGCTCTTAAAACAACTAGAAGGGAGCAGCATATACTCTAATTCTTTTGAAATAGCTGTTTTTGTATTTACCAAAACACTGAAAGCCTTTAATGTAATGATTTCTGTTTCTGGGGAACAAAGTAAGCTTTAATGCACTGATTTCTGATTATATTTCTGTATGCTTGCCAGCTCTGCTTGATCTGACTCATTACGGATTTGCTACAAATTTTACTAGCCACCTGCTGTGCCTTTTTTTCTTATAGGAGGTTGTTGAGAAATGAAATTATGTGCTCTACTAGGGATTTTTAATGTTGGGGGTTTACCCATTGTCCCTTTTTTTGAAATGAGCTGTAAGAATTGCAGTGAAAAAATATCCTCAATGACACAATTGTCCATTAAATGGTATTTGTTCATAGAAATGTATACACAGGTATTAATGGCTACTCAGGAAATGTCATGGTAAGGAATTATTATATTACAGGATTTATTCCTTAGTTTTATTCATCTGTATTTGTGTTGATAGTTCAATTGCTTATAATTTTTAGCAAACTAATACCATAGTTTCCCAACTAACATAAGCTGGCACTGCCACTGAAAGAACTGAAACAACCTGTTCTCAGAGAAAATATAAAATGGTAAAAGGTTGCTTCTGATAAATAACAAGTTCCTTTGGGAACATGATTAGTGTGTTTTATGGGATTGAAAGAGTTTTTTTGTAGACTTTATAGTGGGAATACTTGTGCTGTCTGAGTTTTAAGCATCTCACTTCTTTGAAGTGGAGAGAAAGGCTTCCAAGCACCACTTCTCTGTGTTCTTGCATATTTTTAGAAATTTTTAGAAATAAATGTTTATCAGATTAACATCACGAGCTTTTCTTCTCAGATATCTGAAGGTCTTTTTTTAGAAATGAGATTTTTCTCTGCCTTCCTTCTTTTCCTCCCCTGCTCAACTAAAAGAAGTCTTGTGCAAATCACAATAACCTCATGTGAAAGTATTTTACATGCTTTTAATTTGCAGCTATATGGAGCACATGAGGTAAAGAACTCCTGTGCAAGAGGCAGAAGACAGGCAATTAATATATTATCCATGTACTAAGTTAAAAATTAAATGTGTGATCAACAAATGACTTCTTGTTGATCTAATTCTGCAATGTTGAAGGAAGATTCTATGCCTACACAACATTTTATTGAAGGGATTCGTGACGGCTTCCTTGTGGTGTTGGAGCCTGGAAGTGAAAAGAATAGAAAGATTATATAGCATTTCTTTACAGCAATATGAAGGTCAGGTCTAACTTTCAGTAACAGCATGAGAAAACTGCTTTGTTTTCTTTTAAATTTAAAAGCCTTACTCGTGCTGGGTGGGGTTTTTTTGTTTAAATGGTAGCTTGTTAGCCTTCCTTGAAATAGAGAGTATCCATTGATAATATACAGGCATGCAATATATGTTTTGCCCTACCATGATATCAATGGTGATATTTTCTGACAGAAAGTATTCTTGATGAAAATAATTAAGCTTATGTTACATTAGGCTAGTGTTGCTGCATTTGTGAGGTATGTTATAAAATCCTTTTCAGAAAATGACAATTAATTTTGGTTAACTGACTTTATATTTGGATTAAGGGAATTGGTTTATGTCTTGTGTACATGTCTGTTTTAACTCTTCTTATGTATTTGTTGAGTTGCAGTTTGAGTACTGGTTTTACTCAGTTACATTTTGGAGAAAATTATACTTGCCATATATCAGCCTTATGTAGTGCTATATTCAATTGCATTTGTAAGAAGAACCTGGCTTATATTCCAACTTTTCTCTTTTATTTTGACTGTTGTTTACATATACAATTTTCTTCTTGCATGCTGTCTTAAGAAACTGCTGGAGAAATTTGGTGAGCAGCTAGGGCTTTTCACAAGCTAGCTAAAATCCTATATTGGGAATTTATAGTCTTGAGAAGCAATCAGTCACTATGGAGCATAGGATAAAAGTTACATGTTCTTTTTTGGTAAGATAATGGATAATGCATTTGTTTGAGAATGCAAGTGAATAACCAGTATTTGTTTCACAAATTGAACACTGTTTTCTAGCAACTAGATGGGCAACACATTCTGTACAAGCACATGCTATAAATGTCTCTCCTGTGAGTTTGGTAAGGATGTCATACTTTTCTGATACTGTTGTTGTTGTTGTTAGAGTAGGGTAAAAGTTACAATTTTTTTTTTTTTGCATTTGAATGCTCTTTCTCCAGTGTTTGATTGCATCATTACTGTAGCACATTAGAATGTTTTTTCAAGCATATGGTTGGCAAGATGTTCTTCATAGCATTATTGAAACAAGTGTTGCAATATTAGTGACTTGAAGCAATGAAAGAGCAACGTTTGTGAGAGACACTTCTTTAAGTAGGTCATGTCTAGAGGACATAGGCACAGGCAGACACAAGCAAAGAAGTTAAATGGAAAAATAAGATGGCAAATGAAATTATGTGTAAAATAATAACCGGTGAATGGAAAAATGTAAAATGCTTACAGGATTTAAAGTAGCTTTAATATCAAAAGTGATTTGGGTGTTGTCATGGATAGCTTAATGAAACATCTGTATTCTTCTGGTCAAACAGGAAGATTGTGTGTGACAATTGGGATTGAAAATACAGAAAATATTATTATGCTGTTACATTCATTCATAATACAGTTTAATTTAAAATACTATTTACAGTCTTGTTACCCCATTTTAGGAATGTTTTTTTTGCAAGATTAGTAAAAGTAGCCAGTGACCTAAAGACAACACATAAAGGCATTACAAGTCTTTATCATTAAAAAGACAAACAAGTTAAAATGGTAATTTGAGATAAGTAAGATATCTTGAGAATTACCAGTCTCCTCTTTTCTTTGAGATCAAGGGAGTATTCAATAAAATTAAAATTAGAAGACTTTCTTTTTTAATGCAGTATGTGAGGAGACTGTGAAATTAATTCAGCTGTGATTTAGTTAAAGAAAATAATTGAACAGTGAGGCTTTACAAAAACATTCATATAATATGCAATTACAGTATTAATGCTAGCAACAGAACTAAAATAAATTTGGAGGTGATGTTAATTTTTTTCTTTTTAGATCTTAATGTCTAAAGTTTCATAGTAGTTTAAGGGATTTCTTGTGCCTATTCTGAAGCATCAGTTCCTGGCCCCCATAAAAAACAAGATGTGAGGAGATAGTTATATAGTTTGGTGGTTCATATAATTAAGCAGTGGATGCTACTTATGCATTTTTTTTAATCTTTGCATTCAGGGTTTGGGAGAAAATACCTAATACAGATATTTCAGAAGTAGATGAAAGTGATGCAAATCAGTAGATGTCTTTGATATTTTATTTGTTAGTCTCGTCTCCTTTATTCCTACTTAATGGTTCTGTCTTCATCTCTTGTAATCAGTTAGTGAGTGCAGGTGGCACTCTTCCCCTCTTGGCTGGTGATTCTGAGACTGGAATTAATGTGTTTATTGGAAAAAAATAAAATAGAACAGTGCTACTGGTATAAGAATTGTGTCAGCAGGAGTTTTCTATCATAGGATTGGAAGCTCCCTTCCTTCCTCCCGCTCAAGGACATGTACGCAGCCATCCTTTGAGCACATATATCTGCTAGTGGAGCAGTAAATTGTCCTAGCTACAAGAACAGTCTACTGTCTGCATGGAGGACTGCTGCTATTGTAGCATTTAAAGCTTCTTTTATCTTCTGGCCTGACTAGGTCGATAAAGGTGTTGTTTTTAACAGTGGAAGCACTACCATCTACTGTCACAGGGGTGTGAGCTGTAGACAGATGATCTTGTAACAACAATGCATGAAATATCCCTACTTGAAAAGTATGGCAATACTGAAAACAGTCTTTGCAGAATAAGGCAAAGGCACCAGCAGTGTTCAGGTGGGCTATGTTCTAGAAGAGGAAGAAAACTTGCTGATTTAAAGGACAGCCTGTTTTTGCAATCATTATGGATAACCACCAACTCTGTAAGAGTTTTATACCTCTACTGTAAGCAAATCAAAGTTGAAATAGATGCTGAGGTGAGATTATTGGCTAGTATGGTAATTTTCTCCAGTCTCTACTGTGCAGAAGGGCTATCTTCTAGGTAGCATTTGGAATACTGACCCTAATGCTGATGTGATAATATATTACAATGCTGACAATTCATGTGATATATAAAAATGTATGCATGTGAAAAAGCTTCACCTCAAAAAGGAATATTAAATTCATATTGGATTACTGTTATGAAAGATTACGTGTAGATGTTTTAACTTTCTTCTAAATCATGTGGAATGACATCTTTCCTTAGCTTTGGTACAGAAGAGTAATTTTTGGTACTATAAAACTGCTCAATAAGAATGATTCCTAAATGTAGTAGAGTGCTTCATCTAACAAAGTAGTTGCATAACACTGATGGTTTATGGTTGAATACGTGATGAAATGAGTAACTTGAATCAAGACCTCAGACACTCTTCATGTTTATTTTCAACAGCCTAGAAGGTTTGAAATGTTGGTCCATTGAAGTCAGCTGTAGATTTCTGATTTTTTAAAGTGAAATTCAAGCATTGCTTCTTTTGAACAGAAAGGTCTCAGAAATAGGAATATAAAAATGTGCATCTTGTTCTTGTTAGACTGATGGAGTGTTTTCTGTTTTGTGCTTTTTTTTTTTTTAATAGAGAAAAAATGGGCTCGAATCTTATGATTGAAACTGCAAGAAAATCCAAATGTCCAAAGGTAAGTATAGTTTTCTAAGGTGCATACTAATTGTGTATTTCACAAGTACTTTTAAAGAGTTCTGAGTAAATTCTATCCCTGGATAAGCAACATGAGTGGTGATATGCTCTTCAGGCTTCTGTTTGCAATAACCCAGGCTTTTAAAAGATAAAATTAATTAGATTCTTAAACTTCTGCATCAATTTTTTGTATTTTTAAATACTACAAGTTGGAATATATGTCAAAGATGTTAAAAGTGTTGTAAGCATAGAACTGCTAGGTCAAAATTTTGAGGTTGTGAAAAGCTTATTTTTTTCATTTAAGAATTCTAGCGCCTGGAGATCCTGTTGTGTCAGCTGTGATGTGTGTTACTGTGTTGTGAGAGGACAGGGTTTCTTCTCACTTTATTTGGAGTACCTGGTTCTCTCCAGGCACATTCTTAGGCCCAGAGATCTCTTCCGTTATGATAGAAAAGGCACCAAGTCATTGGAAGGGTGTTAGATACAGCAGCAGCACAAGAGTGAAAGATGAGAATGCATGGATATTTTATTTTTGGTGAAGGATAGGGTGTGAAGAAAGAAGAGAAATATAATAGGGCATATTTCAGAACAATCTGTAATTAACAGGTGTTTTGGTGTCATAGCACTATATTCATTGCTTTACTGCTAAATGGAAGATATTCACATTTTTCTAAACATAGAAACATGTGCCTGACTGACTGCGTTCCTAGTCCATGTCTAAAACAAGGACATGAAAAGGCTGGTGTGGTATGTTGCTTTCTGAGAGAGAAGCTATCCTATGTTGACTTGAAAGTTATCTTTGAACCAGGATCTTTGGCTTCCTTCCATGTTCTTCAGTAATAAAATGTGAATATAAATAGAGTTGAAACTAGCTGTTCTCAGTAATTGCTTTGTAGTGCTCTCAGTGGTGGCACTCTTTACAAGGCACAACAAAATCAAAATAAAACATGCAGTTGTGTGCTCTGCTGCTGTTAAATTCATGGCAAGATGGATTTTTCTAGAAGGTGCTGAGCACTTGGCAACTTAGACTACATCATGAAGTGGAAGAATACATAGGTATTGCCAAAAATAAAATCAAGCATATGTTTAATAAGTTTCCTGTTAAATATTCTGAACTTATTTTTCTTACTGCTTCTAGTAGTGCTTAGAACTAACCTTCCTTTTGACAAAACCAGAAAACATTTCCTCCATCAAGTGATGGAGTATGAATCAGGCGTGTGTTTTGCTTTTACATTGTCACGTAGAAGTCATACTTTTGTATAAGGATGAATTTACTGTGAATAAAATTATTTAAATTAAGTAGCTGAAGAATGAAAATGCATAGAGTGATATCACAGCATCAGCTGTGTTGCTGAGTAACATTTCATGAAAACACCCGACTCTGTAAATAGCAAACAAAACAGAACTGAACACCCACTTGGCTGCTAAAGAGTGTTTTTCTGACAGTGCCAGCCAGTCTGGCTGCAACACCACTAAAAGGTCTTGCACAATCTAACACTCACTGATAACTGTAGGAACTTTCAGCTTGTGATTATAGCTGTAAGATGCATCTTTTTTTTGCAGTCATACTTTTTTTAATGGAAATACCATTTTGGTTTTTCATTTAGATGTACTTATCATGATTTCTGTTACTGACATTTCAGTGTCCTTGTAAAAAACCTTGAAAGACTTACATTTGATTCTTTTGGAGTTTGGGTTTTGTTTTTTTTCTTTGGGAGAGATTCTTCCTGCAATTCTTTAACTCAGGTTGTGTTATTAAGCAACCGTTTTCTTGAGGAAAGAAATTGATTGACAGTTCTGACATTCATATTTAATGGCATTGTTGTATTGCTATTACAGACTTCTGAGAATAAAATACTATTCCTAAAGGCAAAATATTTTAAAATTATGTAGTTGACACCAACTTTTTGCTTAAATATCATAGATATTTGTAGAAATGGAGTAGGCAGTGAAAACAATTAATTTCAGGTTAAAAATAGCATATTCTTCAGAGAGTTGGTTTTTTTGTTTGTTTTGGTTTTTTTACTTCACTTTTTAAAATTTAGGTAAACATTATAAAAATGTAAATAAGTAATGCTCCTAGTAAGATTCTGGAGTTGCATTTAATGTATAAATTAAATTTCATATTCTGAGAAGCTGTTATTCTCATATTATTATTATCATTATGTGTAACTAATTTTGTTCCTCCTCCTCACTAGGTAGCTGCAGTAAGCACCATTGTAAACAGAGGAACACCACTGAAAGCATTTGTGTTTAGAAACTACAACCACTTTCCTGGTGTTAAGTCCCATTATATTGGAGGCTGTCAGTATAAGCTGTGGCAGGCCATTAGAGCATCATCTGCTGCACCAGGTTACTTCCAGGAATATGTTTTGGGCAGTGATCTTCATCAGGTAAGTTGAAATCTTCTCCTTTAGTAAATATTTTTCAATTTTACACCTGAGGAAAAATAGTGGTCTGAATCTCTGAATCAAAAATAAATAAGTTGGTAGCACAGAGGAAATCTAGAACAGGTAGGGGTAAGAAAGAATATTTTCAGCTTCTGTAGCCCTTATAGAATAGAAAGGGTATAGGCTTAAAAATCTTAGTCTTCTCAATACAAACTTAAGCTCTTCTGCTGTTCCTTTCTTCTCTGCCTGGAAGGAAACCTTATATGAGTTGTAAATTGCCTCTGTCTTCCTACTTACAACTGGTATTTCATTGAGCATTATTTTGCTAAACAGGTGGTGTGATTTAAAAATCTAACAATATTGTAAAGGGTGAAAAAGCCCCAGGTTATACACTTCAGTATTCTTTTTATTAGTGCATAATTTCAGTTTACTGAAAGGACTACTTTTTTAATTCTTTCCATTGATAGCTTATTTAGCTCTACCATGGCTCTGTGTTAGTGAAAAAAAAAAAGAATAAGAGATGCCACAGCAGTAAGATGAAACTCAGAGGACAACTGCAAAAGAAATTCCCTTGAGGATAAAGCAGTGTCTCCTATTAACAGTGTATGCTATTTTATTGTATTAAAGCTTTTGTTGCTGACCCTGACAAGTAAAAAACAAGGCAAATTAATTTCTTTAGTAGTTCTTTAACCATAGTGGTTTTGTCCTCCAGTGCCCCTTTTGTTGTTCTGCAGTTCTCTGAGTTTTAAAAGAATCCTTTTGCAGTACATACTAATTTAAAACTATTAGTATTTATTTTTATAAATAACTGATTCAGATCTGTGACAGAAGAGACTGCAAAGGGTGACTGAACCAGAGACCTTCAAAAAAGAGAGGATAGGATTGTATCATTTAAGTTTATTGAAAGCATCTGTTACTCTACTGTTGTATTAATTCATGGCATTGGCCAGAAGTGCTGGAAAGCAATAACAGCATATTTTGGTAATACAATGTACCTGGATCACATATAGAATTTCTGATGGTGTCCACTGAAAGGCTCTGTAATATCTTTGGCATTGCAATGTGCCTGAGTAATACTGAAGTTTAAAGGCTAACAGATAACGAGCATAAGATGAGAGAAAAATTAATTACATTAAGAGATGATAAACAGAAGCATTGGTACAAAGAAACAGCTAGAATTTCATCTGAAAAAAAACAGTATACGTCCATATTTTGATTCAATATTTATAAGATGATGGAAAAATTCAGCTGTATAAAAGCTCTGCCAAAGTTGAAGGGTGAAGGGGAAAGGCTCCCATGGAGGGGCAGGATGGTGCTCCTACATCAACCAGATTCTGAGATTTCTTTCATTTTACTATTTTCCCCTTTCTATTTAGGGTACTTTTTTCTCCACTCCCTCCCTTACCTGCCTCCCTCCCGCAGCCTCCCCAGTACAGTACATCATGTTATTCTCAAAACATTTTAATCAAATACTATCTGAAATAAGCAAATAAGTTTGGGGGCTTTTTTAAAGCTAAAAACAGAGAATACATCAAATTCCAAGCCAAAGCACCGCTTGAAATCCTGAAACATATTCATCTTCCATCTGGCCAAGCGAAAACGGGAAGGGAGTTGCTTTAGCCTTTGGAGCTGTTCCAAGCTGGTCCTTAATGACTTGAATGTGTGGTCAGTGTTAAGCTATGTGAAGCAGTTTTCTTCTTCTTCTCACCTTTCCACCCCCTCTTTCCTTGAATTGAGAGTACATCAAAATTGGGCTGTGCTTTTGTATGAATAGCTGAAGAAACAACATGATTTTTACCTTCTACACAGTGCTTACACAATTCTTCATCATTTCTGAATTGCCAGACTTTTGTGAAATGCAGTAAGGCTGGTATTCATTTCACCTATGTTCACTTTTAAGTCCAATATACCAGAATGTATTATTAGTGTTAATAGAGATCAGATCCAGTATTTTCAGACACATAGGGCTGGAATGAAGTATACTTTATTTTTTCCTTGCTCCAGAGTCTTTGGACAAAGACCTTACATCTGATCTTACAAACACTGTTTCACAAATTCACCATTCTTTTCTATTTGATGTATTTTAATTCCTAAAAAGCAAGGGCTTAGCATGTGATTCACCTTTGTAAGCCATAAAGAAGTAAATCTGTTTTCAGTACTAGAACTATTTATTTTAGTAGAACTAGATGCTGAATTTTCTCACTCAAACTTTTGTGTCATCTGAAAATATCTCTTCTTATCCAGGCAGGAATATTTAACCCTTGAATTCTTATAGAATCCATCTTTCCAGTCTTGCATGCATTTCTTTCCCCAGATTACACTTTTCTGACCATGTCTCTATTTCCATAATTGTCTGGTTTGTATGTACTTGGATGCCCAGCTAGCAAGTTATTACATCGCAAATGCTACAGCACTATCTTCATGCAGGTTTCTATCTCAGATTGTGAATACACCACTGCACACTCAAGCAACCTTGAATTACCCTGTTTTAACTCTGGGGTAAGAGCCTCTGTGCACGTAGCAGACTGTTACCCTTATTTTCCTGGGTGTTAATGGTACCTCGGTGGAAAGTGCAAGGTAATCAAGCGCTTTGTCTCTGCTAAAGTATCCAACATGAACTGAAAGAAATACAGATGCATAAATACATTTTTAAGTGAATAGAATCCTAAATGCACTAATATTCCTGCTTAAAATAGCTGTCTTATTAAAATATATTAATATTGTTAAATCTTTGTTTTTGATTATAGTTCATGTCATAAATACAGGAATAGTAGATTATTGTTAAACATCTTTATTCTGAAAACGCACTGCAATTTTAAGTTCCTCAGCCAGATCAGGTATGATCCTAACCTTTGTAGTATATATGGAAATTCTTGCTCTTCTCTGTATTATCACTTTATACTGTCGAACAGATTGGACTGCTTTTGAACTACATGAATAAATGAAGCATAACATTGTTAGATATTCTCAATAGTACCATGATTTTTGAAAAGTGCATCAGCATAGCATGCAGTAAGTGTAAATAATAATTTATGCCAAAGGCTTCAAAATTTTAGTACAGTATCGGAAAGATGGTCTTTTGAGGATTTTTTTTTATGGATTGGAGACTTTCATTAATCACCATAATCTGTTTTCTGAATATAAACTGTGCTAGTTTCTTATTAATTTATTTATAATCAGCCTATGCAGTGTTGATATTTCTAAACAATTCCAAGAACAGAGGTGGCCAAAATGTACGTGAAAATTCAGAATAGTTCATATAATGAAATTTGTTTCCTGGCTTTGAAGTTTGTGACTCTTAAAGGATTATATATAGAGACCAGGTTTTGTATTATCAGTCAGTTGTACATTTAAATCTGAATTGAGAAGCACTCTGGCAGTTCATCTGACTTAAGATTCTTCAAATGTGTGAAAATATTTACTTTGAAAATGGAAATTTAGTGGATTTGCTTTAGGGTCATCCTGCATATTCTTGTCTTATGTTATCTAGCTTTGTTGGAAATGGAGTCATTTCACAAACTTACGAAGTAGCTGAATGAGAGTTATGCTTAGGGTTAAGATGAATTCATGAAGTTTTTTATGTATGACTTTAGTTGACTGCTGGAGTCGTGCCTGAACTGAACTGTAGCTGTTGACTTTGACTCACTTTTCCATAATCTATATAGTTATATATGCACGTGTATTTGTGTATATATACGCATGTCCCTTCTCTGGAAACATTAGTCTGACTTCCTGTAATAGTCACTTGACATGTTCGAGGGGATTGTGTTTTAATTTTTTTTAATGAGATAGTAAATTAGTTTTACAGTTCTTTTGATGTCATTGTTTGGAAAGACGTTTCTAGGTGCCTAAACACTTACTTGTGCTGCAGGTGAGCTGATGCTCGGTTTGTTAAATTTCTGCAAAAGCCAGCAGTTCAAAACCAAACAGCAATATTTACATTCAGGTCAATCATGCCATGCTATCTGGTTCCGCTCTGTCAAGTAGGAAAAAACAGTGCAGCTGTTGGTAGATGAGGAGAGGAGGATTAATATTCTTTGTGGTTCAAAAGAGGAACACATTAACATTCAAAGGGATTTAATCCCTGTAATATGCTTCTCCAGGAACCCTGCAAGTCAAGAGAGACCAAGTCGTGATGTTACAATATAGAAGCCGTATTGCCACATGTCAGCTCTTTTATTTTGAAATGTATTTATGAAGCTCTTAACCTCTCCCCAGTCCTGCTACAAACCAGTGATTTTTTTTTTCCTACTTGCTACTGTGGGGTGTTATTTCTTAATCTATTCCTTTTTTTTCCCCCTTTTTTTTCTGTAGTGTGAAAAACATGAGAGGTACTCAATGTGACTTCAGTAGACAGTAAAGTATGCTGAAGAAATTATGAATTAATTAAAAGAGCAATTTAAGATTTAACAAAATCATTATGTACACTTCATTTACTAGGTTTTACAGTAAAAACTAAATTTGTCCCACTGGATTAATTCAAATGGCAGCAGGGATTGTGTGTGTCATGGTGGTAAATTCAACAAAGCCACAGATTTTTCTCAAAATATACCAAATTTAATACAATGGGCTTGATCAGCTTTTTCTTGACAGCTTCCCATGACTGCATTGTTGTATTACAGTTCCATTTATTATAGAGCTGATGTTAATTTGTAACAGTGTTCAAAGAATTGTGTTTTATTTGAGCAAGATCAGATAGTAAAGCAGTTAAATTGGCGCCTGGTCTGTTTGTGGAATCTTAATAATGCAGGTGTAGCAGGCTGTGTGGTGAGAATACAACCTAGAAATAAAAAATTATATATAGTACAATAGTATGATGTAACTAAAATTTCAAGTCACACTTTCATTGAGAAATGGTATTTCATGGTTTCTTCATATTTTTCAGACTTTCCCCTTCCTTTTATTAGGCAGTAAGTCTGTAAAGCCACTTCATCTTTTGTAGCTTGTTACAGGAGAGGCCTTCAAAAGTGATTCGCTTAGTGGATCCTACCCTAATTGGTTTTACACGGTAGCTTTTAAAATTAGATTCAAGGGTGCTTCCCAGGCTCTAAGAAGACATAGAATATAGGTCACATTGAAGTTCTTTTCATTCTTAGGATATGCCACGGTGGTCAGTATGTGCCAGAGCTTATGCAGACTGTGGTTAGTAGGTGTATCTTGTTCTCACAATGATAGAAACAAATATTTCTTTGTTTCTCTGTCTACTTGTTGCCATATAAATTTTCCTACAGCCTTAGTGGCAGTGTTGCCTACTGTGAAGAAAGAGGGAATTTACTGGAATGTGTTAGCTACATGAATATCTGCATTTATTTCTTTCCTATAGATTTTATAGGTTTTGGTTGGCAGCTTTTAAGGTGGATAAGCATGATGCAGTTTACCGGGCTTTGTGGCTTTCTCCCCCTACCCCAACTGTGGATACAGATACTGGGCAGTTCATATCCAAATCCTGAACCCTTCACAGCAATTATCTCCAATAATTAGTTCACTTTATCTCATACATTTTGTCCATTTTAAGGTCAAATCCTTTAGCTAGCAACTTACTTTGTTTCTGTTGCATTGAAATGAAATCTAATGTTTGAGTCAACATATAAAGAATAAAATTGTGATAAGAAATTTAAGTAGCTTGCATAGTTTTATAAATAAAAAGTTTTTATGGGAAATCCAATTTGAGTTTGAATTGAAATGAAAGTTAAAAATAAATTAGTGGAGTCTGTAATACATTTAGTTTTGGATGTCATCTATAGAGTCAGCTTCCAATGTTGGTTATTGTATGATTTTAAACAGGTGAATGACCAACAGATCTTAAGTAGCATTTATAAATGATATATCCAATAATGAGTCACCCAGATTCTCAGTGGATCACTACTAGTCTTTCTGTATTTTTCTCCATGCATTCTGAATTTCCTGACATTTTGCTATTGCTTAATAAAGTGGCAGCTAAAAGTATAAACCAATTAATTAGGAAAACCGCTATCAATAAGTAAATAATAGCAATTACATTAATGAGGTTATTGATGTAGAAATTATTTAATCTAAATATTTCCATTGTTAGCTTGGGAAATAAAATTCAAATAATTTTGAAACTGTGAAAATCTAACATTGATCTGGCATTTCTTGTTTGCTTGTGGAGGTTTTATATTAACGTGATTCTTTTGTGTAACTACTTGAGCTTTTCCCTTGTTTTTATACACTCTGCCATAGCAAATAGAGTATTTATGTTCTTCCTAAGTTGTATGTTGTCAGAAAGGACAAATCCTCTAGACTTGAGTACCCTAGCATCATCTGAATCCAGAAGGATTTTATTAAGACCTGTGACTCGGGGTTTTTTGTTTGGTTGGTAAGTTTGTTTTGATTTTTTTTAAACTGTACTGTTGAACCTTGCTTGTGCTTCACAAACATCATAAGGAGAACCTGGGTTCAGGCCTGTGCCTGGGGTCAGTGTAGGTTCAGCCACAGGCCAGGTTTTTTTCTTAGGTTACACACCATGATCCTCACTTGTCATATTACAGGCGATTCATCATTTGGGAAACACAGTTAAAAAATGTATACTGTTTTGGGGATGTGTGCTGTTGTTCATTGAAGAATTCATTTAATTAGACCTGTTATGCACAGCTTCCACATTTAATGAAATATCTGATAATATATTTTAATGTCAAATAATTTTTCTTTTATGATGTCTGCTAATATTTAATGAACTTCATCAGTACCCTGTAAGAGTACATTTTCTGTATCTGACATAAACCCATGAATTCAGTGGTGTTTTCAGAACAGCTGGTCATTTTCTCTGAATTAATGACTCACAGGGATGAGTTAATAATTCAAGATAATCACCTAGGAGTCTACCTTAGCCAACCATTCATTCTAAGGAAATGTCAAGAGCAAACATGTCTAATGTAGGGGAAAACAATGCAAAATATATTATTAAATGTTTAGCATGTCACAGCAATAGTATTGACAGTTCTCAGAAGCATTGAGCATGCCATTTGTGTGTATGTCAAGTGTATAATAGTGTTGCTAGTTTTTAGGGGGAAAAGATGGTAAATACTGTATGGGAAAAAGTTGTACTGAAAAGGAAGCTTTTCAATAAACTGTCAAACTTTATTAGAATTATTTTACTTTATGTCATGTGATCTCAGTCTAAAGTCTCTTTGTAACTGGTCTAGAAGTACAAATGTATACAAACGCATCTTTAGATTTTTTTTTTAATTATCAAAGACAGCAGTAATGGAATTTTAACATTGGTGTCGTTCAGTAATATACATACAAATGCATTTAATTTTCATATTCTGTACGAATGTTTTCTAAAGATTTTTTTCCATTCCCAGTTCAAGGGGAATCCTTTTTTCAGTGCATGTTTAAGAATTGTGACAAGTACCCGCTTGCATGTTTATTTTTCTAGTGTCTAAAGAGAAATCATAATTTGGAGATAGCATTTCCAATTAATGAGTACAAGGATATTTATTTCAGGAATTTAAAGGAGCAGCTCTGTCTCCCCTTAAATAAGGGAAGTGGTTCTTTCTGTAATTATTAGAAATTTGGTGTATAGGAGGATTACATTAATATCTGTCACCAATTAGGGCCTCTGTTGGGAATCACCATAGCGGAGAATACATTATAAATTATATGTAGTTGACCCAGTAGCCTCCCTATTAGCATGATTATAAAGTAAGGATGAATCTTTCCAAATAAATTGGATGAAATGTTTGTATAAAGAGAGAACTGCATGTCATTGTATGCATTATGGAAAATTACCTAATTTATTAAAAACATTTTTTAATTCATCTCTCATAGAGCAATATTAGAATGAAGCTAAAACATATTTTTTTAGGGCAGAATACACTTTAGATGAGATTTGTTAGAAATATTGGCAAGACCATCCATTGCTTGTCAGCAGGATAAAGAGCAAGTAGTTCTGCTTTTGTCCTCTTCCTTGTTTATAAAACATTACATATTTTGTCAAATGTTTGTTCAGGAGAATAAACATTTTATGTCTTACTGGGAGCTCTTATTCAGCAGTTTCGTCCTCAATAGTACTGTGACCAAACTGAATGATTACTCACAAGAGGAGAGCCATAATTAATGTATATTTCAAACATTTTTGTATGTATTTAAAAGAACAGCATGACCATATAAGCTTTGATTTGAGTATATTTGTCCTGAACATTATAGAGGCTAGTTTATTTACAGTTACATTTGAATGTATAGATTTCACAAAGCATATATTAAAAACTAATTTGTTAGCCCAATTATGCTTGACTGAGCAAGCTTTAAAGCCTTAGGGTGGATGTAGTGACATTTTCATCATGGGTACCCAGGGCAGTGAGAGAACTAGGCTGAGATGTGAATCTTGAAGTTATCTGTATTGGTAGATCTTCCAGATAGTGAAAGAATTCTCCCATTTCTCATTCCTGTTTTCTATTCTGAGGACATTTGCTGCTACTTATGTAAATGGACTGAGCTGATTTTACAGAACAATTTGGCAAGGTGTACCCATTTTATTTATAAACTCAAGTAAATGTTTTTAGAGTAGTTATCTTAATTTTTCTAAGAAGCAAGCCATTGTTATAATCCAGAAACTCTTCAAATTCCTCATTTGCAGCAACAAGCCTTATCCTTAATCTGCATATTTATTATATTTATGTTGACTTTAACCATACAATTTAAAAAATACTTTTCAGAAGTGCATTCAGAATCTTAGCCTGTCTTGTCCTAGCCTGTGATAGCTTTGTACTAATTCTGTCTCTACTTTTTCACAAAGACAAAGTAAACAACAGAGCAAGTCTGTAAGAGTGAACTAAAATGCAAAGCATGTCTGCATAGGCAGTGAAGTGAAATGGTTACTATGGAGCAAAGAAATGCAGCTTCCAAATATCAGATGTGGCTTTCTTACATTATATATCCTTAATAGTGCTAGATTATTTTCTTCACAAAGTTTAGCATCATTTAAGCGATACTCTGCAGCACACAAGATGTTATGCAGAACAATTACAAGGCACAACTTGAGTCTGACAGAATTAGGAAATGCAGTAAGAGCCTATGAATGTAGAGTGTTCTGAACTTGTGAGAAACAACTGCCCTGCCCATGGTAGTGTGGTTCAAACTGATTTTTTAAATTTTAGTATCTTAAGTAACTGTTTTCAAAGTATTGACTTAAATATGTCACTGGTGAATTTATGCACGTTCACCATAATCATTTAAGTAGGACAAGATTTTCAGAAAGTCCTGTGCTCCTAGGCTCTCAAGTGCTCTGGAGCACTTTCTTTGAGACTTTCCAATCTCTTTTCTTTCTGATGGTAGAATTTGCATCCCTGTGTTTCACAATATTTTGCCACACCTTTCTTTATCCCTAGAACTGGGCAAGCAGGGTATCTCCACCAGAGTGTTTTTATTGGAACATATGCTTACAAAAGGTGCATTTTCCCTGCTTTAAGTGATTTAAGATCTGTTAGTCAAATCACAAGGGAGCCTTGCCTGACTGTTTTGCAACTATCAAAACACTAATAGAAAATATTAGCTACAGCTTTAGACTTCTAGTGACCAACCAGCAAGCCCTAAATATATGCTCACAGTTGCACAAGGAATTTTTGTGAAAAGTTTTTAGGAAAAAAATTAATTGACTTCACCTGGGAATTAGCTGATAAGATATTAAGTAAATCATAACAACTGAATGTTTTCCACTTGGAAAGCCTTTGGGAAAAGACTGAAAATAATGTCCCTGAATTCACTGCTTTGCTGTCACTTACAAACTTGAAAGTTTGTTATTACTAAGCTCCCTTTTAAAATTAATTTAATTACTTCCATTATTTTTATTAGAAATTTTAAAAAATCCTTCTTCCCTACTATGTACCTGCATTGTGACATTGGGGGAGTTATTCACCCTTTTTCAGTACTTTCATGCATTAGCATTCCTGCTATGGCACTTTGTGTTTGGTGTACTGCCAGCAAATTAAGTTGACTGAAGTGTGGAGTGGTTCTGCAAAGTTCAGCATATGAAGAAGCATCTGGTACTTGCCAGCGCATTGACCGTGGCAGCAGAGAACACAAAAGGGAAGGGGTGACTCATGTATGTTTGGGAAGTGAAAAAGAGAGCTTGTGACTGGATTTAGAACTGGCTAAATGAGAAGAGATTGTGAAAGGTAGGGAAGGCCAGACAATCTAAGAATGGGAGAACAGACAGAATAAGGGGTTTATCCCTGGCTGTTTGCCCAGCACTGAGTCCGGTGTCAGAACTTGGGTTAATTGCACCTTTTTGTGGATCAACAGTTTAGTCACTTGAAGAATCCCTGTAAATTACCCTTGCTGTTACAAGTTTCAAGGTGTGAATCACAGACTTATTTAGGTTGGAAAAGACCTCCAAGATCGAGTCCAACCATTAACCTAACGCTGCCGAGTCCGCCACTAAACCATGTCCCAGAGCACCACATCTGCATGTCTTTTAAATACCTCCAGGGATGGTGGCTCAACCCCTTCCCTGGGCAGCCTGTTCCAATGCAGCACAAATCTTCTGGTGAAGACATTTTATTTAAACGTCCAACCTAAACCTCTCTTGGCACTACAAATATTTGCATTTTCCACAAGACCGAGGCTAGACTGACAAAGTTCAATTTCTAATAAGGATGGCTCTTAAAATGTAATTTCATTTTATAGCTAAAATAACATGCATCTATGATTCATACACTATTTCTTTAAAATAGAGTAGAGCTTTAGGAAGATTGGAGGAGGATGAGGTCACAGCAGGGGTCATTGATCGAGCCTCCTGTTCAAAACAGGAGAAATGTCAAAGTTGGGTTACTCAAGGCCTTGCCCAGTTTAGTTTTGAAAATATACAAGGATGGAGATTCCACAGCTTCTCTGGCTCTTATTGTGTACTTTTTGAAGGAGTCTGGCTGTTTCTTCTTCCACTTTAGATAGTGGGAAGACTGAGATTTCTCCTTGGCTTTCACTTTTTTCCAGGATAAGCAAACCTAATTTCCTTCATCTCTTGTCATATGTTATGTGCTTCAGCCCTGAAACCACCTTTGTGATTCTCCACTGCATGTGTTCCATCTTTTCAGTGCCTTGTAACTGGGTGTCCAAAGCTGTACATATTATCTATCCCCAGTTTCACCTCGTGGGTACTGAATTAAAGGAGGTAATCACCTCATATGAGCTATAAAGATCCGTATTTTGTTTGCATTACTTTGAGATAAACAAGAATTCAGATTGCATCTGTGTACCTGTAGATCAGATAAGTTGGCCTTGTTTACTTCCAGTTGTTTAATTGCACAGAAATTTAAGTGGAAGAAAAGCTCATAGAAACTAACAGGGAAGACAAAGCTATTGTTAGTTACCAAGACATTCCATACCACTGGCAATCATTCAGTTTTTTGGTTATATGGCATTTTGGTAATGTATTTTTATAAACATATTCTAAAAGCTGAGTACTTACAATAAGAGTATTTTACTTAGTAAGTTATAAATAATTTAGATTAGTCTATATAATATTGTATAGCTATGGAATAATTTCAACAGAGTCAGAAAAAAATTTAAGATACCAGATTCAGCAGTTCTCTGAAACAAATTGCCAGAGTAAATACATAGGAATTTGGAGCAAGGATCAGTGAAGTTTCTTGTGACTTCAGTATCTTATGTACAAAACCACAAAGCTGATCACTTAGAATTCTGTTCCAGTGTCTCAAGAGCAAGCATGGAGAAGGATATGCCGAGAGTTCTTAAAATCACTTTTAAAACATTTAGATCTGGTTTTCATATTTCTGTATTGCTCGTTTGATATATTTCTTAGGAAGGACTTTTTTCCAGTTTTATGAAGATAGAGCAATTATTCAGAACAGAAAGGTTAGTTTCTATTTTTTAATCTTCCAAATGTAAAATTCTTTGTTGTTTATGGTTTTCTTAGAATTAACATACATGTGAAATCATTGTACCTAATTTTAATACTTGGGAAAATATTTTTTCACAAGGATTTCAGCTTTTGACATTATTAGTTCTATGGTTTCTGGAGCTGCAGCATTAAATAAGATACTGCAGTATTTCCTTCATTAAGTACTTAATAGTACAGTTTAACTAATAGCATTATTTACTTCTTTAGTAGTTGATCATTGTAAGCAAAAGAGCAATATGATGAACACTTTTTTAACAGAGTAATCTGATTTGAAGCACAATATTGATCGGGATGTGGTCATTATCAACCATAATCTCTTTGGAGGGGAAGAAAAAGAATCATTTGCCCTTCTTACAGAGTCTTCTAACTTTCAAAAGAATTACATGTATCTATTATCTGTATAAATGCTAGAAGTTGTGTCTAAATTGGCAATTATTAGGAATTTACTGTCATTACAATAAACCTAAATTGGAGAATGTTTAAATATGGAAATGATTGCACAAAGCTGTTAGTTATCATCACAAACTGCATTTGGTATGTGTAGGTACGCCTACTTTGTGTTCCTTTGATATTTTATTTGTCAGTGTTACAAAAATATTGTCATATTGTATACCCTCTAACTTCTGGTAACACTAATTTTCCCATGTTGAAGCAGTCATATTTAATTGAATTATATTGACAAGATCGGTGGAAATTATTTTGTAAGCATGTTTTTAATCTGGGATTTAAAGAAAGAAGGTAAGCACCACTAAGATAATTATTAAGATTTTAGATTAAGATTCATGGGGAGTTATATAGAGGACAAAAGCATCCTTGTATTTAGTTTCTGTGTAGAAGCTAATTTAAAATGTTAGCCAAGGATAATGGGCACAGAAGAGATGGTTCATTTAGTAGTGTTTTTAGCGCTTTGAGCAAAGCGGTTGGTATCCAGAAAGAGTTCAAAGAGCTTTTTGTAGGTTGAAATGAAAGCTTAATTAAAAGAAAGCAAACTCAAAAAATGAAGCTCAATAGTCCTGGTTTTACTTATTTATCTAGCACAGCTGTAGTTAAAAGAAGTTTCTGTAAAATGTTTATCAAGTCCAAAACCTTTTTTATTCTAAGCTATTCCTGAGTAGAATTGCTTTTCTTTATTGTTCTAGTAATGTGATGGTCAGATATGGGGAGTTCAGGGAGCTTTAGAATATACAAAGCATTTGCATAATGCTTCGTGTAGTCAATGTTCTGTTTCTTTTATATTTTATGTGTTTGTATAGATTTTGAATGGATATAAAGATCTTCATCTTTGCTTTTGATAATGTTTTCAGCTTAAGTTTTGCCTTTATAACTGCTCTCTTTAGGGCATTCCCAATATAGAAAGTTCTATTGAATTCATATTCCAAATTAATCTATTTCTTAGTTGGAGTCAAGGTCATTTTACTTTGAAGAAGTGTTGAACATTCTTTTTGAGATTCACTGGATCAAAATCTCATTGTCTGAATGCTTCTCAGACTTATTGTCAGTCACACTAATTCTTATTAGTCTTAAAGTATTTTATTCCAGTCTTTAACATGTTACTAGCAAAAGATGTCTCTCCTCAATTCCAGAGTAGCGTTTGTTCCTAGTAGTATTGGGCTGAATTATGATCTTCAGACAATGTAGAGAAACCTCATGTTCCCAGGGCCTGATCCTCGGGCTGCCTTGAGTCATCCTGATCCCTGATGAAAGGACAATACAGAAGAGCTCAAGCCACCAAAGAGATTTCTCAACTGCATTGATGACAGCAGCTATCACAATTGATGAAGAAACCAACAAGGAAATGTGTTTTGTTGGACCTGGTGCCTACAAAGAATAAAGAACTGGTCAGGGTCATGAAAGTTCAAGAAAGCCTTGGTTGCAGAGACTGTGACAGTGTGGAGTTCAGGATCCTAAGAGAAGGGAGCAGGGAAAAAACAGGACTACAGCACTGCATTTCAGGAGAGTAGGCTTCATCCTCTTCAGAGCTCACTTGGAAGGATCCCATGGACTATGAGCTTGAAGAGAGAAGGGGTCCAAGAGATCTGGCTGATACTCAGTGATCACTTCTCCAAACTCAGGAAAGGACCACCCCCACAAGGAGGAAAGGCAGAAGTAGGAGCAAGTGAGCCATAGTGTATAGATCTCCTGACCAGTCTTGCTGAGGTGGGGCTGGGAAAGCAAAGGCTAGCCTGGAGAGGGATGTGAAGGGCAACAACAAAGGATTCTACAAGAACATACACAGCAAAAGAAAAACTAGGGAAAATGTGGGCCTGCTAATGAATGGGGCAACAGAACTTGTGACAAGTGATGTGGAAAACTTCAACGTGCGTAATGCCTTTGTCTGAGTCTTTACCAGTAAAAATGGCTTTGAGGAATTCCAGCCCCTGAAGCTAGAGGGAAAGTTTGGTGCAAGGAGACTTGCACTTGGTGGAGGAGAACCATATTAGGGAGCAGTTAAATGAACTGGTCATAAGTAAATTCATAAGGCCTAATGGGCTGCACTCATGAGTGCTGGTGGAGCTGGCTGATGCCATTGCAAGGTGGCTCTCGATTATTTTTAAATAGTCATGGTGATTGGGAGAGCAGATATTATTCACATATTCAGGAACAGCAAAAAGAAAGCTCTGAAGAACTATAGGATAGTTGGTTTCAGCCCAATCCCTTGGGTGGTGATAGAGGAAATCCTCCTGGAAAGGACTTCGAAAGTCATGAAGGACAAGAACGTGATCATGAGTAGTTAGCATGGATTTACAAAGTGGTTTACTCATGATTTACCAACCTGATAGCCTTCTGCAACTGGTGAACAAGTGGGAAGCATTGGATGTTGTTTATCTCACTTTTGGTAAAGCCTTTGACATTTATCTCCCATAAAGTGGGGAATAGATAAATAGACAATGAGATGGATGCAAACTAGCTGAATGACCAGGACCTGGGGGTTAGGATCAGTGTCACAAAGTCGAGTTGGAAGCAAGTCAGAAGAGGTCAATACTGGGGCAAATTCTATTTAACATCTTCATTAGTAGCCTGGATGACCAGAATGCACCTGCATGAACTCCATGGATGATAAAAATATGGGAGGAATGGCTGGTACATAAATGGTTGGGCGACCACTCAAAGGAACCTCAACAGACTGGAGAATTCTCATGAAGTTCAAATAGGGGAGAGGCAGAGTCCTGCCTCTGGGGAAGAATAACCCCATGCACAAACCCACACTGAGTTGTAAAGCAGCTTGGCAGAGAAGGACCTTGGGGTTCTGGTGGACAAGAGGCTGAAGAAGGCCAACAGCAACCTGGGCTGCATTAACAACAGTGCTGCCAGTGGTCCTGCCTCTCTGCACTGCTGAGGCTGTGGTTACCCAGCACATGAGAGACATGAACATAAGGGAGCAAGTCCAGTGAAGGGCCACAAAGGTGATGAAGTGACTGGACTATCTTTCATATGAGGAGAGATTGAGGCAGCTGAAATTACGCAACATAGGGAAGACAAGGCTCGGGGGGGACCTTATCCATATACTCAAATAAAGGATGGGAGGGAATGAAGATGAGGGAGCTGTGGTCTTCCCAGTAATGCCCACTGGTAGGACAAAAGACATAAATGAAAACATAGGAAATTTCATCTGAACACAGGAAAAACTTACTGTGAGGGTGGTCAGACACTGGAACAAGTTGCTGACAGGGGTTTTCGAGTTCCCATTTGTGGAGGTACTCAAAACCCAACTGGACATGGCCTTGAGCAACGTGCTGTAGCTGAACCTGCTTGAGCAAGGGGTTTGGAACAGATGAGCTTAATAGGTCCCTTTCAACATAAGTGATTTTCCAAGTCTTAAGTCCAGGCTATAACATCCTGTGTAATGACTGTGCTTATAAAGTAGCTTTGGCCAAGCTTAGCTCTTGTGATTTTTCTTTTTTAATTTATTTTAGAATCTGCAGGCAGTGATTTAGATTTTGTTACAGGATATATCCTTGTGATGTCAGAAATAAGCATTTTGAGACACAGACCTTTTGATTGTTTAAGAAATTGTCAATATGCATATGTGTCTTATCAAAAAGGTCTTCAGAAAATGAAGTCATAACTTCTTCAAATGCTCCAGTAAATGCTGCTGTTTCAGCCTAGCTCTTCTATGTAATGCTCCCAGCAGCAGAACCAAGCACAGCCCCAGCAGTGCTTGGCAGTGTCCATGAGCCCAGGAGGCCAAACTATGTAGCTGCTGCACAGCACAAACAGAACAGTCGCACAAAAGTTGGAAATTGATGCTTTTTGAATTTGTTTCTGTATATTAGCAGTATGCTAGTTTAATTTATAGTTGCAGTTTCTTTTATGATCGTATGTATAGTACCAATATTTGTATTTCTTCTTAATTTACAGGATGGAGGTCTGCTTTTAAATAATCCTTCTGCACTGGCAGTTCATGAGTGCAAGTGTCTCTGGCCGAATGTTCCACTGCAGTGTTTAATATCCCTGGGCACTGGTCGATATGAAAGCGAGGTAAAAACCAACGTCACACACACCAGTTTGAAAGCCAAACTCACGAATGTTATCAACAGTGCAACTGATACAGAAGGTTGGTGTCTTAAGATATACTTGTATTGTGACTGTCTTCAGTTTTTCTGTTTCTTTAGAATTGTAGTTCCAATTCAGAGAGCAATCTGCAACCTTTTGTCTTTTCCCTTCTCATCTCTACCAGACCCATGAAACTAATTGAAGCATGTCTCATTCTAGCTCTTCATGTACAGTGCTTTAGTACCAGTATTACAGGTTTTGTGGAGGTGATATTATGAATCTCTTTCTTAACCTTACCATAATCTTCATTTTCACTATATTGTTGCTGAGCTCCTTTAGTTTATGTGTTCTCAATTGTTAATATGAGATTGGTTTATCAGAATGACAAAGATAATCTAACAGGGTTTATACAAAATCATACATTTTTTACTTGTGCTTCAGGATAAAGGCATACTCACAAATTAATTTGAAAATTGTATTTCCTTACATTTTATTTGTTTCTCATGTAACGTAGAAATGCTTAATAGTTTATATAGAACATTGATTTTCAACAGATTCAGAAGAAGTATTTATTATCTTTTTTTATATGTGCTTTTATACCTATACTTTTCCAAGGACTAGACTATATCTGCCAATGGCCATGACTTCCATTGCTGCCAGGAAGAGCCAAGCATCTGTTTTCCAAAATAAACTTGGTTCCTAGATGGGAGTACACTGGAACTCTGTCACTAGCAGTTTACATCTACTTTGTTTTTACAAACAGGAAATATTGATAAACAGCTGCTTTCCCCAGCGCCGCCCCCCCCCCCCCCTCNCAAAGGAAATTGATACTGCAAAAGGCAGGGAACAATACATGCCCTTACAGTCTAGATCCCTCACTGCATGGTCCCTGTCAATTGACTGTCATTAGTAATAAAAAGCTAGATTTTGGGTTGCCTTTTGGTTTTTACACATTGGTGGAAAGGTAGTAGGAGTTGTGGGAAGCAGATACGTGGTGTCTGCTTCCTATCAATGGAAAAAAATGTTTCATTGCAGCTGAAAAACAAGGCAAGAAATTTGATAGGAAGAGGAGGAGAAAGTATATTGTGGAGACCAAAGGCAAGGAAATGGAAAGAGGAGAGAGTAGATCTGAACAAGTGGGAACTTAACATTATGAAAGAAAAAAGGCAGAGGATTAAATAGAGCAAGAAAGACTGGATGTGGTGAGACAAGAACAGACATAGCTGAGTAATTTGCAGCAGGAGAGGCCAAGCCAAGATTTCAGGTTTACAACAATCTTTTGCTGTGATCTTACCCATGATATTTTTTTCAGTTTAATATTTTTATATGACAGTGGATGTTTAAAAGAATGGAGGAACATGGTAAGGATGCAAAGAAGGTAGAAATAGAATGAAAGCTGAAGGAAGTCACAGAAATGGAATTTTAAGGGAACCAACAAAGAGAAGAGAGATCTAAAGGGAGAAAGAAAACAGGTTATAAAAGAGAGGAACATGCAAATGCATTACATAGCCAGTTTTTATTATTATATTAGTTAACTGAAGTCTTATAGCTTAATTTGAATGTTTTAAATTAAATGAATGGTACATTCAAACCCCAAATCTGCAGTAATATATGGAAAATTAATTAGTTGCAAACAAAAGAAAGTTTTAATCCCACATTTTTTACTGTAGTCTTTGAGATTACACAGGAGCATATATCTGTGGTTTTCATAACACCAACTTCTGTTAGGACCAAGTATAACAAATCACAGGTATCCTGAACGGGAATATATGTTACATTTCTGCTCTTCGTGATGCACTCTCACTTGTAAAGGAATGGAATGTAATTAAAAGTCTAGATAGCTGCAAAGCCTAATTAATTGTCATAGCAGTAGAGTTGTCTGGGAATGAAAGATGAAGCTTTTCCAGAGCAAACAGAGCTACGGGGACATTTACACACCTTCTAATGAGAAAGGGCTTTTGATAAGGCAGTGGTAGAAAAATGTTTACTCAACAAAGCAGCACATATTTACTCGTACTGTGTCACTCCAGAGCAGTTGTTGTTCCGAGCACTTGTAGGACTTTGTCTCATGTGAATATAACTGTTTCCTTCATTTGTTTTCGATGCAGAAGTTCACACCATGCTGGATGCTCTGTTACCTCCGGATACTTATTTCAGATTTAACCCTCTTATGAATGAGGACATACCTCTAGATGAAAGTCGTAAAGAGAAACTCAATCAGCTGCAGACAGATGGAATTCGCTATTTAGAACGAAATGAAGAAAAATTGAGAAAAGCTGCAAAAATATTAACACAAGAAAAAAATGCTTTTCAGAGGCTTCAGGACTGGATGAAATTAAAGGCTGACATGTATGAAGGCCTTCCGTTTTTTTCCAAATTGTGAATATGTAATGCATGAAAGATAAATGTAAATCTTGTTCCCAAAAATCCATTTGGTACTGTAAAGGAAGAATCTTTATCCAGGGTAAATAACATCTTTGGAAAGCTATCAGAATTCTGGAGAAAGCAATTCAAGATGGCTGTTTTGTGCACACTTACTTGTTACAAAGTTTTATGGTGTTATTTTTTGAACTTAATGGATCGTACTGTTGCTCTACTTAAGTTTCTTCAAGTTCGTAAAACTGCAAATTATGAAAACAATTGTGCAATGCATTTTTGGATGTATGTACCATAATTATGGTGGCAGAAAACTTTTATCAACTACCAGGCTTATTCAAAATTAACAAAAAAACAAATCCTCATTCAATTTAGTGTAGGCAGTATACCTGTTGGGCTCTTATGTAGCCAGTGAATTTAATGACAATGTAATGTTCTTACAAAAACTTTGCCTATGTTAATTGCACTTTTACATCTGAAAGATAACATTTAATTTTTTTTTAGTTTTAGTGGATTTTGTACATAACGGTATTGAGCAAGATGCTTGGATGACTATAAATGGCCTATTAAATTATCAGAATTAACTGATATTTTTTTAGAACTTGCTTCTTCTTTTTTTAATGGGGATAACTTCTGATTGCTTCATTCATTATTTGAAAACAATCCCAAACCCCAAAACTTTACTTGATCAGCTATTCCAGTTACAGGATAAAGGAAATAAATCATGAAGTAGTTCACATGAATGAGAAGCTTTCTTACAGATGCTTCAGTTTTAGATGCCAAACTTCAGGTGTCAAGAAGAAAATGAGCAGTTCATGTGTTAAATAATTCGCATTTCCTTTTGTCTTCTAACTTTCACATATGCATTCTCCTGAAAGTACCTCAGAGCTGTGAAGTTAACTTTTAGCTTTACTGTAATCTCACTGCCACTCCTTTGCAACTTTCTGCATTATACCATGAGGGATAGTGTGGTGAGCTTTGACAACATAGTGTGTCACACGGCATTTTCAGCAATGAGAAGGTACATGGGAGTTCTTCCAAACGGTGCAGTGAAATTTGAGTTAGACACAGCTGCTGTCACATGTTGGGCACACACACGTTAATAACAAGATTGTTTGCCAGATGCCTTGTTGAGTTTTTGTCTCTTAGTAGACAGCTACAGTGCATGAAAATATTGACTAGATAAAATGTCCAGTTTCACCAAAAAGCAGTGCATTTGCTACTTTGCCTTTTGGGAATAATCACCTACCATTGCATTATCTATTAAAAATAATGTTTTGATAGTCATCTTCCATATTTGTTGTCTTAAAACATTGAAAATGTTATTAGGCTGCCTTCAGGAAAGAAATTTGAGGAAGACAGCTGAGATTCTTTGTTATCTTTGGAGTTGCTGCATAGTGCTCTGTGACTGTGCAAGAAAACATTTGATTGTCAAATTAAAAAAAGAACATCCCATATTTTTTACCTGAGTCATTTACTCAGATATCCATGCTTTTCTGGTTCTCCCTCAGTTCTCTGCGTGTGTTTGCCAGTGGAGCTGGTATTAGTGTTATTAGTGCATGAGCTGTAGCCTTCACCTTTTTTAAGTTGTTCCCAATACAAACAAATTCTAGGTATATAAGGACTAAAGAAGCCTTTATCATATTTATTGTGTGTGAGGAGGGGAAAGAGGAGAAACAGAAAGAAACGTTTGACAGAAAGAAGGTATGTTGTTCATCCTTCCTCTCCCTTTTTAAAATATAAGCACTAAAATTAATTCTTTGAATAGGGCACTAAAGATACTAAAAGGAAAGTTTATGATCCTAATGCAATTTTAATTTATACAACTTCCCTTTTTCATTCCAATTACTAAGAACTGAGTAAAAGAGTAATCAGAGATCAAACTTTCTCCATGGGTGTGAGATAATTTAAGCATATAAAAATAAATGTCAGCATTATTCTGATAAAGGCACCTTGTATACAGTTGAACTGTGTTGCCAGCATCCTAAATCAAAACAGACAGTATCAGGTAGTCTCATGTAACAACTCACAAAATACACTTCTTTCCCTGGCAAAGAGCAAAGTCACAGCATCATCTGTAAGATATCAAAGGCATTATTCTGAATTTGTAAGTTTCCAGTCACAGTTTTTTGGGGCAAGTATTATTTAAGCAAACATGTACCTGTAGTGAAAAAAGTCATAACGTTTCTGGTTAATTTTTTTATACTAACAAAACCTCCTCCTGCTGTCTTGAGAGGGAGGGAGGAGTTTATTTCAGTTAGGGCAAAATGGGGATTTGTGATGACAGTTTTTGCTGGAAGCTACTATCTCATCTTAATTCAGGCTTTTTCCCTCCTCTTGATGGCTGTAACAGTATTTTTCTTAGGTGTGGCTTTTAGAAGTGCATATGGAATTGAGTTGAGCTGTAGCCTAATTAGTTCAGACTGTTTTAGGCCACTGTGTATATAAATTCACAAGATGTACGTATTGAATCCTTTCAAACTCTTTGATCCTCAGTGCCACAAATGCTGCACTATCAGGCACTAATTAAGAGTTTTCGCTCCTCTCTGAAACACTTTAAAACGTGGAGATGCAACAGTTCTATTACTCCAGCTGTAATTAGTTTTTAGCTACTTCAAAAATATATTAGCAGTTTGCAAGGAATCCTAACCATTGTGGGTGTATTCCTAGAGTATATAAAGTAAAACTATTTTCAGGAGGTTTACTGAGGCATTGGATATAGAATACCACATGATACTTTAACAGAAGAAAGGGGAATAAGGAGAACTGTAGAGGAATCAAGACCAGTTAATTAAGGAAATAAGGAAAAAAAAATTATTGATAGAGAGCAGAGGGATTAGTGCTGGGTCAAATACTAGCAGGTTTTAACTGATCGTTTGGATGGAGTGAAGAACATAATTCTCTTCACAGATGAGTCTAGGAGAGATCATGACTATTTTCAACAATAGGATTTCAGTACAACGTGGATTTGAAAAGAGCTAGAATGAAAAAAGTGCCTCTGAAGAATAAAGATGTAAAATAACAATGGGAAAAAGGAGTACTCTAATGCAGAACACATTAAAGGAATGCTGCTTTGAAACAGTACCCTTGGGAATGTTGTGCAGTTATCCAGTTAAAAAACTGAAATTGAGTGAGCAGTCACAGCTACAAAAATAACAGTGTATCAGTGCACCAGCAAATTCCTTGGCCAGGAAGATGTGAGCAAACCTGAAAACTTGAGATCAATGTGAATTTTGAATCTATAATAAGCAATCACAAGAAAGGTGTGAGGAGAAGAGCATTCAGACTTGTATGACTACATGAGGATTGCCATTTGAAAATGTGCCAGGTTTATATCCTGGAAAGAAAATCAGGAAGTTTATTGGTGTCCCTGCCCACAGCAGGGGGTTTGGAACTAGATAATCTTTAAGGTTTCTTTCAACCTTTCTATGATTCTTTGATATGCTTTAATTGAGAAAGCTGAGAAAGTGATAATGTCAAATCTTTTCAAAATTGACATAAATGTGTTTGCTCTGATTTTGAAAGGCAGGAAGGAGTGCAAACCAGGAAATGAAAAGGTGTAGGCGTAAAATCATCTTCCTTTATGCAAAGTCAGTTTAGTCTCTTTAGTTTCTCTCAGATGACCTCTTAGGCCACCTCTTAGTTTCTAATTATCTATGCAGAATGAGATATTAATTGGAGAAAGTTTCATGACCAAAGGAAAGTAAAACTTTTAAATGTTGAAGTGTGATCACTTTAAGGTACTTCCTGTCGGTGTCCATTCCAACAGTGACATGAAGATATCAATTCTATTGCACAAGCTGTGGGCAACAGCAGTTGAGTATAATTATAGTTTTGGTCAGTGCTATTAGAGAAAGAGACATTCAGACTAAAACAGATACAAAGAAGAGCTGCCAAAGAAAAGATTAGGAGCGTGGTTCGTTTTGTCTAACAAAACAAGGTCTAGAAGGAGAATATGTGCTACTGTGTAAAAATACTTCAAGAAGGAAAAGATAGTAGGCTAAAAGACAGCACTTGCATAAAACCAAAGGTGCTCAAACTTAGCCAGAAAGTAAATTTAACCAAAAAGTAAAAAGTGTTAAACCCCCAAGGAGCAAGATTAGAGAACGCCTATACAGAGAATTAACAGAGCAAAAGAAACTGTTTCAGTGTAAGTTTTAGAAACTGAGCTTCGCAATGGGGTTCTATAACACACAGGGAGAACGACTACCAGTCTCCATGGCTAACTGAATCCTTTCTAACCTATGTGCCAGGTGAGAAGTTAATTCTTCATATATTATAGAACCCACAGGCTTGTGCAAGTGTCTAACAGCTTCCTCTCATTAGGTCTAATAGATAAGGATTGTGTCTTATCTTCAATCCATCACTTACATGCATTTATTTTGCTTTCCTTCCCTAGCTGGTAAAGGGAGCTGATGCAGGTTGAAGTAATACAAGACATATGACAGGTGAAGGAAAAATCTGGTGTGTGCATCCTGCTCATTGGCACCGTTAATTTTTCATCAGAGTTGAAAGCAAGAAGGGAAATGCAGTTGTTTGGGGGGGCGTTTTTGCACTGTTGCTTAAAAAAGTGAGTCAAGTTTTCAAACCTTACAGAACTGTTCAATTTGAGGGACAGTTTGGTGCTTAGAAGTAAGGTATATTCTTAGTGTAATTATATTCATTTACAAAGAAAAACAAGCATGGCAAATGCCTCTCACTCAGACTCTGCAGAAGCTAGAGGAGTAGGCTTTCCTTGCTCCAGCCACACATCACTGAGGTGTGAGCTCAAGGGGCTGCTTCCCCCACTGATTCCCCTGCTTGCTGCTCACCCTCCTCATTCCCAGTCTCCTCTCTCCCAAACCTACAATCATGTCTGCTCCTGATACATACCTGCTAATTCCAGTCTGACATCTGGTCCAACTCTTTGCTGATGGCCTTCACTGTTTGCAGCTACTCCTATAACAAGTTTTTTTAAAATTGTTCTTTCTTCAAGATTCAACAAGGACAATTCTATTATTTATTTTAATATAATTGGCAAACTTTGTTAAGGGGGAACAATTAGCAATTTTCCACATACTCTAAAAATTAAACAAGCACTGAAACACTCCAGTACTTACATCCCTTGTAATGTGTGCTTAGCAGCAATTCAACTTTGGTTTTTATTTATTATTTCATTTAATTATCAATTTCTCAGAGCAACATCAAAAACAGCTTTTTCCCAATATAGTCGCAATAGTATAAAAAGTGCACAATAGTATTTTGAAATCTTATTATTACTTTACATAATCTATTGGGACAGAAGCATGCCATAACTTCAAAACTTGAGCATTGTGTGCATTCTAGCTGGTTTATTTCTTGCTAAATATTAGACTTAAAGACATCTCCTAGCAGGTCTAAACAATCTGGTTATGAATACAGCAGGAAAGGCAATATTTCTATGGCAGACAAATAATTTGCACTAGATATGTCATAAATCCTTGGGAAGAGCTACAGATGATTAGCTTAGATGAGATTGTCAGGAAGCAAGTGTGCTCTGACAGCTGTTTATTGCATGGGTTCATATATATATAAGTGGTTGTCTATACTAGAGATAGTAAAGAAAAAAAACAAGCAAAAATACTTCCAGTGTGATGTTGTTCCTATATATTTTATGTCTGGACTATAGAGTGCTCTCACTTCAGAGTGTTTTTGAGAAACTGAAGGCTTTTCCTCATGCGTTATGTAGGGCTTAGCACCCTGCAGCCTCTCAGTAAATATCTTCTCTTTTCAAATCAATGCATTTGCAGCAGGTGCATCATAATTAAAACAAATACTGTTAAAAAAGAGTTTATTTTCCCGAACCAAATATGTCCAGCATGTGTTAGACCACAACTGCAGGATCAGCGACTGGTATGAGTTGGCCACAGGTATAAAGTGCTGTCCCTGTGGCACTCCCAGAAAGCAGTGGCACTGCCACATGGTTCCTGCTGCCTGGATACTTGGTCACCCTGCAAATGCCCCCTGCTGGCACCAGACACTGCGGCTGCTGCACACAGGCAGTGGTCAGATGTTCTGCACATAGTCTCTCCCTTCACATTAAAGTTATAGCCACTTCATATTAGTGGTCATTCTGTCCCGTCAGGCCTTTAAAAAGTCAAAGCACACAGAAAAAGATAGTTCTCCTTCCTTCTGGAGATAATGAGGAAGAAGACTTAGATCATTATTACCATCCTGGACACAATGCCTTTGCTCTCCTCCCTCACAATAGCTCATTGTAAAGAAGAAGCTCTAGCAGACAGACCTCAGAAAACAATACACCATGGTCACAACAGCTCAAAGTCACTAAAAGCACTAGAAAGGGCAATTTCTCAGGTCCCCAAAATACTTTGAAATGTCTGGAAAATACTTTGAAATGTCTGGTTTCCAGTTGGGCTTAGAATGCCAAACCCTGAAGGCATTGTGAGACTGACAGTGTCAAGAGATCCCTCTGCAGAAGGTCCTTATGTTAACTTCCCCACTGCAAAAGCACTTTAGAGGTCTGAAGTCTCCAGAACAAATAAAATCCATCTGACAGTAGATACCTTGTCCTAATAATCTTTTCTGTGAAGAGCATCCCTGACAGAACTTGTATCAAGTGCCCAGTTGACATACAGGGATGTTTGTGAAACAGGCAGACAGCTACTAGCAGGGAGCCAGTGCCAAGCTTTCTCCTTTCTGCCTGGGAGAGTTCCTCAAAAGATGACTCCCATGCCAACCTTCTATCCCAAAGAAATCTACAATGAGACAACAAAGTTTCCAAGCCAGAGACAGTGTTGGGCTGAGGGGTGTTAGATCAAGTTCTCAGGTGTGCGTGGAAGAGAGCGTGTTTCCTGAGCAAGCCAAAGGAGCAGCACGGATGCTGCTGTGCGAACCCTACAAGCCACTTGTATGACTGGTTGTAAGCATGGAGTGATACAGAGATAGGCAGGCTTCTATTCCAAATTTAGTATTCTATTGTGTGAGAGGGCAGCCTTCTGCTGCTGGTGGAAAAACCTAATTGGTCCCAATACATGCCTATGCTGCCATGCTTTTTCAGAGATGTGCTACCTGTGACTCTAGGAAAGCATACCTCATGGAGGGGGCATGGAATATGAGCTGGCAGTCTCAAATCCTTGCAGAGCACATGAGAAGGTGATCTGTCAGTGTGAAAGTCCTGTTCCTTGTGGAACATGGGTCCTCTGGACTTGAGCTGAGTCTTTTCCCAGAGGCCCAAAGCATTATGGATGCAGAGGCATACTAAGGGAAGACAATGAAGAATTCTGAACCTGCACAAGGCAGAGCCAAAACCTGTTTAAAGCAGCAAAGAGAACTTCTAATTAGGTGCTCAGAAGTATGTACTTTTTTATGATGACAGTTTCTGGACAGCTTTTCTTTCCTAGTTACCTAAAAAGAAATGAGAATAAAGAGCTTCTTCAGAAGGTAAGTCACCCTGTCAGACTATGTTTGTAAAAACAAACACACTGCATCTCATAACTCCCTTATTCGTAACGGTAAACAGCAGATTAAAAAATGATTGAATGCAGTTGATTTTCTAATCTGATGCAGACATGCTCAAATAGCTTTATAGAGATATAACACTGCTTGAATTATACAATAACTGCTCCAGCTAGTCTGTGTTTTAGTGTTAGCCTCTGGTATGCAGTCACTGCTGTGAAGGTCAACAAACCAGATCACAGAAGGCTCAGTGTTAGTGTCTTACATCTTTGACCTTTTATTCAGGTATATGAGTTAGAGCTCTGTATCATGTCTAAGCATATGTCTCTATAGCCCCAGTAGAACAAGATGTCATGGTAGATGGTGGCAAGTAGTCAGCTGTGCACTCAGCTGTACCTACCCTTCCACATGACTGCAAAGAGATCTAGGATTTCATAGTTTTGTACAGACAAGTCATCTTGCCTTATTCTCATCTTGCTTTAAAGGTCTAGAACAATAATCGTTGTGAATCTAGGTCTAGGTTTACTTCCACAGAGACAAAAGGTATGATAGCATTTCTGTGGGAGTTCCAACTTGAGTACCATTTCAAGATGTTCCCTTTCTCTTTTCTAGAATAAATCAATTTTTCTCTATGTCACTGTTCCCCATTCTGAAGAACTCTTATTTTTTTTTAGCTGTGACCTATGGAACTTGTCTGACTTCTGACACCCCTGTACCTCTGTGTTGTAAAGTAGTCTTTAATAATCACATGCCTAATCTTGAAACCTAATGTTGCTGTTATAAGCAATTGTTAAATGGCTTATAGAACAGCCCTTGTGTTCATCTATTTCTCTGTTTATTTCTGGACAAGAGTGTACTTGCCTAAAATAGCTCTCTTCACGTTAACTCTTGAATTTGTGCCATAGAACATAGAATGATAAAAGTGTTACAGAAAAAAAAATAAAAAGCAATAGCCTTGTCTCTCCTGCTCAAAAATGTCAATTACAGTGTTTCTAAACCTTTGAGCAGCACACAAATGTTTCTCAGAACAACAGATGATCAGAGAAATGAGAAAATCATTATTACATTGCTAAAATAATAGCAGATCATACATAGATGGTGCCAGGAGATTGATTTTGATGATAGAAGGTTCTTCCCTAATCACAAGAACAAAAAGTAACTCTATAACATAAGTGGAGGTTAGCAGAAAAAACGTTTGATGTCAAAGGTAATTTATATATACTATGTTTTTGAAGAGAAATTTAGACAACAGATGAATCTATTCATTTTGAAGGCACAGATTGAAACAGTAAGCCTCAAATTCAGTTGTATTTATTACAGATACTCATATATCAAATATGCAAATTACTCTTCAATGTGCTAAATAAAACTGTTACTTAGCGTGTTTAAATATGTGAGGGAACTCAGACTTAAAGCTGTTTCTATAATCCATGGTAGTGGAAAATAGTGAACAAGTGCATGCACACATACAGAAAAAAACCTGGATGTATCCACACCCAGTTAGGAGTACTCCCTGGACTAAGGAGTACAGGCATTTTCCTGACTCCATCTTAGGGACTGTATTAGACTAAAAAGTCAGGGTATCAGTCCCATAGATCCAGAGGTTTCCACCACCTCTTCTAAGCTGTGGGCATCAGAGTCTGCCAGATACACCAGCCAGCCTACAGACCATTCCTGCCTGTCACCAGTTGGGACTTACAGCACCAAGGAGCAACAAAACCTCAATGCTTTCTCTTTTTAGGCTTGCTTCCCTTCTGTTTTATTATTAAAGAAATCATAGAATATCCTGAGTTCGAAGGGACACAAAAGGATCATCAAGTTCAGCTCCTGTCCCTGCACAGGTCGACACCAAGAATCTCACCATCTGCCTGAGAATATTGTCCAAACTTTTTTAAGCTCAAACAGGCTTGGCGTGGTGACCACTTCACTGGGGAGCCTGTTCTAGTGCCCAACAACCCTTTGGGTGAGGGACCTTTTCCTAATATCCAGTCTGATCCTTCATGCCATTCTGATCACAACAGAGAAGAGATCAGTGCTGCACCTCCACTTCCCCTCATAGGAAGTTGTAGACTGCAGCAAGCTCTCCCCTCAGTCTCCTCTTCTCCAGGCTGAACAAGCCAAGTGATCTCAGCTACTTCTTGTGTGGCTTCCCCTCTAGACTGTTCCCCATCTCTGTGGCCCTTCTTTGGACACTCTCTTATAGCTTTATATCCTTAGATTGTGGTTCCCAAAACTGCACACAGTGCTCAAGGTAAGGCTGCACCAGCGCAGAGTAGAGTGGGACAATTAACTCCCTCAACTGGTTGGCAATGAAAACAAAGAAAATTTCAGTTGGTATTAGTCAGTTTGAAGAAACCAGGAAAACCTTTTGCACCATTCTTGGTGACTGATGAATTACTGCACAGTCTGTGCTCTGTCACTTCAGCCGTCTGATTTCAGGGTATATAACTGGTAATTACACTAATTTACTTCTGCAAAATACTCAAGGGAACTCCTCAGCTGAGGAAACTACAGGACTCTTTTAGCAGTCAGCATCACAGCAAGCAGGGAAGCAAGTTCTGGCACCGGAGGAGGTGAGTGATCACCCTTTACGTGTGAGCCCTGCCTGAGCACTTGGGAAGGAGCAAGGGTAGGTACAGAATAAAAGACTGGCAATCTTAGGAATACAAACTGGAAAAGGGCTCACTTCCAGGGAGAGGAAAGTGTGAACACCAGGGATCATACATCATTAACTATGGTTTTTCATGTATTTGAGTGACATACAGCATAGACATGGAAGATCCCCAAACTTCATGATAATTGCTGTATGTGATACTTGCTCTTCTGGCAAAGTGTAAATAGTGAGACAGAGAAGAGTAATTTTCAGTATTCTTAGAAATTTTGTAACTTTTCTCTAGTTTGTGAAAGGAAAATAATATGCTCTTGCCAGAAAAGAATGGAAAAATATTGAAGCTCAGGGATTATTTGGCAAAGAACAGGAGGTCAGGGGAGATCAAGCAGAAGAGGACACAGTGAACCATTTGGGTGCTGTACTGAGGAGTGCTATGCCTGTATACCATGAATTGGAAATGATCAAAGAAAAAACAAAAGCAGAAGCTCATCTGTTAGAGACAGAATAGCAAAATGGAACGGACCTGCTTGCTGTTCATATATCAGTGCAATTTTCTCTTGGGAATGAGGGGATAAAAGAAAGGTATTTCTTCTGTTTATGTTGAGGCTCACACTGCACATGAAACAGGAATGTTGCAAATTCACTGCTCCTCAACTTAATCTCAAAAGCATGTGGAAATTATTTCCAACAATATGTCACCTGATAGCTTTTGGGAAATCTCAGCATCTTTTAATTTTAAAATCAATTTATTTTGTTAAATGTGTGTAATTACACTTCTTGTGATGCATAAATGCATTTGGTTTAATTAATTTGTCATGCTCCATAATAAATATTTTCAGCAATTTTTCTTTTTCTGAGTCATTTGAAGTATTTGATTCATCTGGGGCAGATTTCTTGAACACTTGTAAATACCCAATTCATTCCTAGAGGTCCATGAAACTAGAACATTCCCGGGGGATCCCAGCTCCTCTTCCAGGTTTCCCAAAGCGCTAGTGATTAGCTGTTCCAGTGATCATCAATCACATCTTCTATACACCATTTGGTGCTTGGACTGTGACAGACCCTAGGAATTTTTAACTACCTCGGTGCCAGTAAAGCTGAGAATATTCACGCACTGCATTACAGTCTGTGGCAACTGAGGTGATGGGCTGTGCCAGGATTGCTTTTCCTCTTATCCTTAGTGTTTTGCCTGTTTGAATTGTGTATTTTAAGGGTCAGAAATCAGTTTTTTCTGTGGTATTTCAGACTACCATAAATAAAACTATGAAGTGTGAAACCTTTCATTTAAAGCAATTGTAGTTTCTTGGACCTTTGAAAATACATTCTTATCCTGATATGGTGATCAACAGAAGAGAATCTTGGAAATATGTTTGGTTATGGGGAAAAAAAATAAAGCAGATTCTTCAGTATTATCTGCTTCAGAAAGCTACAAGGACCATGAACTGCTGTCTCTCTGCTGGCTACACAGTAGAGCCAGTCAGTTTATCCATAGTTTTTTACTGCTCATGAAATCCAAACATAAGCCATTAGGGCAATCGTGTGTTTGTAATTTAAAACTAATTTCATCCTCAGAAGGTCTAGCAGACTTGGACAACAAGGTGTATTCTAAGCAAGCAGACCAGCAAAGCCCTTCGGGCATTTTTGTAGTTCAAGACCAAAGGATAACTTCAAAAGGACTTAACTGATACAATTTTTTTGCCAAAGTTTTCCTCTCCTTCTTTGTTCCCCAAGCAAAACCTTTGCTTTATTCTAAGCCTTGCTACATGTGATCAAAATTTATATTCATATGTTGTGAAAAAGACCTTACTTTTTCATCAACTTTTTTCTTTTTCACTGTCATCACAAAAGATTTCTGTACATGCTTAATTTTTGTAAGCATGTGTGAAAATCATTAAGTCCATTCAGATTATGGATATGCACAAAAAACAAGTGCATGACTATTTGGTAGACTGGAATAAAATTTCACTAAAGCAAGAGTTACAACTCTAATAGCTATTATTAGGCACTTCCAGAATCTTGGCATTGCTTCCTACTTCATTTCCATAACAGGAAACACCTCACTGAAGACAAACTCTCTTAACCTGTGAGACACTTGGCTGAAGGATGAGACAGGTTAAATCACAATGTAAAAAGCTTGATTCTAAGCTCCTGTTTTTGAAAATGGAGCTGCTTAGTATTTGGCACTTCAGAAGTCCCTTGAACAAATTGCCTGGTGTCTGTAGACTTTTGATCTTTGTGGAGTAGTTTTTCAAGAACCTTGAACCATGAATTAGTGTTGTAAGAGATTTTTAACTATCTCAGCCAATCTCTTCTAATGGAAAAACGAACTCTAATCATGCGCACAAAAAGTGTTTGGTGTTGCAGACACTTCTAATCTGCTGTGTGTGAAGCAATTCCTTCTTTCTTTTATTTATATATCAAATAAAACACTGGTCCTGGTGAAAGTAATATCAATTTTCCATTGACTTTACAGGATCACAAAATCAGAAATATGCTGAGCTGGAAGGGACCCATGAGGCTCATCGAGTCCAACTCCTGGCCCTGCACAGGACCATTCCTAAGAGTCACATCATGTGCCTGAGAGTATCATTCAAACCCTTCTTGAATTCNTGTGCTCATATCTGTGAATGTTTTAAGAAGTTCATCTCTGTCTTATACCTGAAAAGTTTCCTCAGAGCAGATCCATGTGATTGATTAAACTTGACACAAAATCAAGCTGATGGTACTATCTTCCTGTGAATAGAATTGTCCAGGGTGTGTGATGAATGTTTAACTCCTTCTTCAGCCTTTTATAATTAGCAGCTAAGAAATGGAGTATTCCAAAATAAAATGGTGCTGCTATCTCTCCTTCTGAAGGTATTTCACTTTCCATGAAATTATTAAATACTCAAAGGCACAAGAGAGAATGCTTTAATCACTAGTCAAGACATAACCTAGACACTCAAGCTATTGCAAGAAGTGAGGCCAGTTACAAATCTAACAACAGCAACAAAGGACACAAAAAGGCTGTGAAATATGTGCAGACATAGGGTTAAAACTCAGGTTTCCCCATACATAGGCAAATATATCAATTAGAGTTTCCTTGTTTGTGTATTTTATGTGTGCAATCTTACTTTCTCTTAATGTTTAACTATCCTGTCAGAGTGAATTGAAAACTCTGTCTTCATCCTCAGATTCTCCTAGATGTTTTTGTAAGGTTTGTGCCCTGACTAGTTAAATTTCACTGAGCAAAGGAAACAACTGAGCCTAGAGCTCCTACTTCCTTTTTGAGCACTCTCACGATCAAGCTAATGCAAGATGGGACAGGTGACAGTACCAACAGCTCCTCTTCTCCATCTGTTTCTCAAAGAATGGGATCATCTCCTATAATTTTGCATTCAAGCATCTAATTCCTGGAGAAAGTTTCAGCCCTGTGAATCCCTGTCAGTGTTTGTCACCAGCTTAGAATATCTAAAGTCTTAAACAGGATTGATTAAAACCATGGCGTTTCCGTGTGGCTGTCTCCAACTCCTTAACTTGCTAGCCTTCTTGGGTTCCAGAAGAACTCTGATTTCTTGTAAGGGAAACCTAGATGATAGCTTATAAATCAGGCATGGCAGTACCTAATTGTAGTCACAACCTGTCTTTGAAGAGAATAGTTCTGAAGCCTTAAATTGTTTGTTGTTTTTTTTTTTTTTCAGCTCTTGGCACAACAGAACACTTCTGTGCAATGTCTTTCCTGTATGATACTCTTGCTACCCTAGTTCTCAACATATCTCACATCAAAACACATCCTCTTGCCTCATGCTCTGTGAAAGCTGATTTTGTTACTGTATACCAAGCAGTGCAGCTTTTAACATTAGCATTATCACCTAAGATTTTGATCTTGTCTTTGGTCTTTTTTCTGCTTAAAAATGTTCACATTTTGTGCTGCCATAGTAAATAAATACTAGCTTCTTAAAAGTACTAGACCAGTAGTAAGTGCCTTTATTATTATGGTATCAGAAGATCCTCCAAAAGTAATACGAAATGTCCATAAATAAATTGGATTAAAATTCATCTCAAAAGTTTTTCAGTTTTTGATTGAGGGATCCCATAATCTACTGAATATGATTATTCTAAACTTTATTGACTTTCAGTATACTCAGTGGGGTATACCTCTTCATTTTACTTTGTGCAAAGTACTTTGTGTGCTACACTGTGCTCTGTTCACCATTGTAAGACCTCAAAACAAGTGGAACAGTGGGACAACTCATGTTAAAATCAAAGGGGTGGCATTCAGCTGAGTAAATGCAGACTCTTACAGTGTAGACATTTACAACTGAACGAGACACCCTCTGGTCCTGTTACAGTCAATGGAGAGAAACAGGCATTTCTAGGATGCAACTCGGCTTATTCTAATGTAGACATCTAAAATAGGTTAGATGAATCATGCACTAAAACTGCCTATTTCTGGTTCCCTTTATGCTCAGTGGAGAGAGTGACTAGCTCAGATGCAGACATTCACATACTAGACATCTAAAGTTAGGTAAGATGAACAACCCAAGATGTCTTTCCATATCCCTTAAAAATGTCTGCTTTAGGAACAAAATGTCAAAGAATTATTTTCAGCTAACACTAGCCTTTTCCAATATATCAGCCTTCTGAATATTCCAGTTGGTAACCTAAAAACTTTACAAATGTCCAGATCATGACTGATACCCATCACAGACAAGTTTTTCATAAGTTTTCCTGTGTTACAGTACTACAATCGTATATCAATGTTGTGCCTCAAATGAATGTGTCGTGTACCTGATCAATGTTTCCCTAAACAAAGATATCAAAAAACCACAAGAGATAGAAGAAAGCAGTAGATGACATCTAAGTAAACCAAGGTTGTTATTAAAGGATTATGAAGACTAAACCACTATGTTTGGAACTGCCAATCCATGGATATAATTGCAGCAGGCAAAGTGAGGAGAAAGGCTACAAAAAGTAGTACGATGACTACAGGAAAGACAGAAGGCAGCAGAGGAGAACTCTGAAAGCTAATAGTCCTTTAGCCACACCACTTCTGTTTATCATAATGGCTGTTTATGCCAAAAACCCCACCTGTTTCTTTTTGCTTGATGCCACCATCCTACTGCCAGTATGGATGGCACTCATCCACAACAGTGGATGCCATCACCAGCAGAAGTTGCTCCTAGCTGTAGAAACCTTTGAATTTACTTGTTTACTGTATAATTACATGTATGCCAGAACTTGGAAAGTTCTACTTTGTGCTATTGAATGTGTGTATCTGTTTATCTCAGTAATATAAAAATTACAGAGTTTAAATTCTCAGGGGAATCATAAGGGTGTAATCATACCAGCTGCAACACTTCAACCTCATCATACATCAATACAGAGCTGTTTATTACATCCTCCCTGCAACACGGAAATCTCTTCATCTACTTGGTTTCCACCAAGTGGTTTCCCAAAGCCCAATGGTTTGTGCTTATAAACTAATGTTGGCCATCCAAATACTAATCAGATCTTTGATCCTACGTTTTAAGAAAGCTAAACTTTCAACTCAAATCTTTCTCCTTGAGCATCCTGCAGTTCTACAGTCCACCTCCTGAAGGTTTGGTTCACCATGTTCACTTTGGAATCCATCAAGGATGCAAACAGATACCTGAGAAATCATCCTTCTCTCTGCATTTTCTGTCCATGTTTTCTCAAAGGTAGGAGTAGCTACATGATCTCCATATGGAACACAGTATCTTGGAAGCAAAGTCAGCCAATATCGTAGCATTTTAAGGCCCCCTTACACACTGATGCATGATTACTTAGACTGTAGTGGTTTTACATTTGAATAAATTAGTAGGGAACATGGGAGTTGTATAGCAAAAATGAAAATGTTAGCAAACAAACACAAGTAAAGAATATCCAAGCACTTACTTTCTCTCTTTATAAAAAAAGGGGTTTGTTCACATTCATTCCAATATTCTTTGCATATTCAGGTCTCAAACATTAATATCGTGGTCTCAGATTGATAGGAGTTTGAATATCTCCAAGTCTGAAGCAGTAATGTCTGACTTATTGTTTCACCCTTGCATATTTATATGCATGTGTTCTATCATTTATAGAATCTGTTATTCATCTAGAGTGTTGTTTTTCAGAAGGTCAGACTTTCAGATTTAACTTGCCAGAGTCCTAATTTGTTTTCCACAGAGATGCAAGGTAAGGGTTTTTTTCTCACCTTAGGCATCATGTTTTGCACTATTAAGTTATGACCATAGAGTTCACCTTGAGAGCTGTTCTCTGAAACGAGTAATAGTTTACCACTATAAAAGTTGCTACCTTGCAATGCACATAAGGCTATTCTTACAAGAAATGATCCAAAGGCAAGTTCAGCAGCAGCAGCAGCAAATAATCACATTGACGTGTTAAAGGAATACTTGGATTAATTTTGAGCAGCACTGTGCACGGCCCTTAGACGCCTCAACATTACATTAAAATGCTGTCTGATGTTGTACATTAAAATGCTTTCTGACGTTGTACGTCAAATGAACCGCAAGATGTGAAAGGGGAGCACTGAGAGAGGTGTGCTCAGCAGAAAGGTTTATTTGGAATAAGCCCCGTTCCAGACTCTTCTCCAAATGGTGTCACCCTGTGCTTCTCTTTCGGCGATCGCACCCAAGCGCCTGCCGCCCTGAACTTATGAACTGGAAATTTAACGACTTCAACAGGACAATTCTCGACTGTAAAATAATATCCTTGTCTCCAGTTTGGGAACTCGCTGAAACCATCTATTTAGAGGGGCACTGCCGGGCTAAAATAATGCGGCTATTTAAAACGCCGCCCCTGCCGCGGGGCGGCTCAGGGGGTGCCCCCCCGGGGAGGCTCGGCGGCCGCGGCCAAGGCAGGGCACAGGTGGAGCCCGGGCGCTGCCGGGGGGCTCAGGGCCGGGCCGGGCCGGGCGGAG
>VWZF01002831.1:21881-42643 GCA_013396755.1 Sclerurus mexicanus
AGGTTCGCCCGCCGTGCCGGGGCCCGGCCCCGCGTCCCTCTGCCCCGCTACCCCCCGGCACCCTCAGCCACCCCTGCCCTCTCCCGTTCCCAGCTCCCATCGCCACCTCCAGCACCATCTTCCAGCTGGGCTTCGAGCGGGCGCTGCGGAAGCAGAACAAGGAGCAGGTGCCCCCGGCCGCGGCCCCGGAGCCGCCGCCGCGGAAGCCGCACNCGGCCCCGCGTCCCTCTGCCCCGCTACCCCCCGGCACCCTCAGCCACCCCTGCGCTCTCCCGTTCCCAGCTCCCATCGCCACCTCCAGCACCATCTTCCAGCTGGGCTTCGAGCGGGCGCTGCGGAAGCAGAACAAGGAGCAGGTGCCCCCGGCCGCGGCCCCGGAGCCGCCGCCGCGGAAGCCGCACGCGGGACGGAGCGGGAAGAAGCCGTCGGGCAGTGACAGCGGCGCCAGGGCGGGCAGGGGCCGCTCGCTGGAGGAGGCCCTGCGAGCTGTGAGTGTGCCCGGCTGGGCCCGACCCTCTGCAGTGCCGCGGGCACCGCTCGGGCCGGCGGGACGGAGCGCTCGGGGCACGCCGCCCTGTGCTGGGTCAGCCTCGCAGCACAGGCTCCTGGCCTCTTGGGCCAGCCCGGAGCGGCAGCCTCGTGCTGGAAGCAGGAGACAGAGCGGCCGGAGGCGGCTGGAAGGGAATTTCTGGTTCCTTTCCTCACCCACTCCCTGTCTGTGTCTGGGAGGAGCCCCGAGGAAGCCTCGTGGTGGCTGGAGCCTCCTCCCTGTCTCACCAGTAGGGCCCTGGAAGTTGCTCTGCAGCTTCTTCACTCTGGGTGGATCTGGGAACCTGTCTCTGTCTGTCCTGCCTGTCCTGCCCGTGTCTGAGCACAGCAGGCTCCAGAACTGACCCCAGATGGGCTCTGTTGGGATGATGTGTCTGCAGGGACAGCGCCTGGCAGGGCCCCCTGACAGAGCCCACTCAGCTCCTCCTCTGTCCCAGGTGTCACATCCCCCTCGTGCCTCAGGACCTGTACTCCATCCTGCATGGGGTGGGGTTCCCTCCCTTACCCTCAGCACGGGGCATTCCCTCTGTTCCCTAGAGTGACAGTGGTTGGGGCAGGACCCTGTGCAATTCCTGCTTATCCCCGCGTTCTCCAGGAGGGCAGCAGGGCCTGGGCCATGCTGGTGCTTGGCAGGGGCAGGCACTGTGTGGCCCTGTTGGGTCGCTGACTGGGAGGTTTCCTTTCCTGCCACGGCAGCGGCTGATTTATGTCAAATTCCTCTGGAAAGGTGGGGCTGAGCCAAACCTGTGTGAGGGCACCCAGTTCAACTTTGCCGATCATTGGCAGTGGGAATCCACTTGCAGGGAACGTCAGGTTCTGGAAAACCTCACCCAGAGTCCAAGCCTTGCGGCGTGCCCTGACAAATCTGTGACAGATCCACTCCTCTGAGCCCATGAATAATCTGGGTGTACAGGCAGGGAGTGAGTGTGTCTGGGTAGTGGCGGGGGATGAGGGGATGGAGCTGCTGCTCTGCTCCTGGTTTGGCACTGCCAGGTTGTCTACCAGGTGGGTCTGGGTGCTCGTGGCTGTTTCCTCCCTGGAGAACTCCAGTTGCAGAGCTCCCAGTGGTGCCCACACAGACCAGCCATGACCAGACTCACCCTAAGCTGATCCTTACCCAGCTGCATTTGTTAGTGAGCTCTTGGTGGTGCTGGTGCATGCCAGCGTGTGCCATCAGGCTCCCTGGTGCTGGCACAGAGTTGGCTGCCCAGGACAGTCCTTTGGAGCTGGGGTTTTCCAAGCAGGCAGGGTGGTGTTCCTGGGATCGAGGTTGCAAGCATTTCCCTGTGTGTCTCACACCCCCTTAGGAGCCAGAGTTGACTTTCTGCTTCCTTGCTTGTTGCCCATTTCTGTTCATTGCTGGTTAACTTTATTCATCTGTCCCTTCCAGCTGGACTTGGCGGATCTGCAGAAGGAGCTGGATAAGAGCCGGAGTGTGTTCCCTGAGAACCCCTCTGTGTGGGTGAAGGACCTGGCTGGGTACCTCAACTACAAGCTGCAGGTGCCCAGGAGCGACCCCGTGCTGAGCCAGCACCCCCATGGTGAGTGTCCTGCTGCTGGTTGGGAAGGGTCAAAGCCATGGTCCTTAGTTAACAAAACAGGGAGGATTTGCTTCATTCTGGGCTGTCCCCACAACTGGCTTCCCTTGGCTGCACACACAGTTGAAATTGCCCATACAGGTGGCAAATTGGAGGCCTTCCCTGGTCACCCCTTCTCCACAGGGACTCATGAACTCTGCCTGCTGCTGTGGAGTTTGGGAATCCACTAGCAGGTATCACCCTTGTCCACCTGAGGGATGTTGGGATTTCCCTTTCCTGCATGATCTTCTGGTCCCCACTTGCACTGAGTGTGTGTCACTGGGGATGGTGATGGGGAAGTCTCCAGACCTGTGTCCATCCTGCACTGTCGGTGTTTAATGGGAAGCCATCCCTTAGGGCTGAATTAGCTTCCTCTGATGCAGAGGCACTGCTGCCAAGGGGGTGAGGACAAGGTGCTCCCTGTACCCACCTCATGCCAGGCTGGCTCCTCCAGCTGCTGGAACTTCCTGAAATGGGGCCTCACCAAACACTTCCCTCCCTCTTATCATTCCAGACTATCCATACAGCCTAGCAAGCAAGGAGCTGAGGACCATCATCCGGTCTTTGCTGGGAAGGGCATCGGGAGTGCTGGAGCTCTTCTTTGATCACTGCATCTACACCATGCTGCAGGAGCTGGACAAGGCCCAAGGTGAGCACCAGGCTCCCTCTTCCGACCCTGGGAGCTGCTGTTCCTCCTTGCCTATTTAGAAACTCTTTGGAATTCCTCCATGGAGGAGGGGAGGGTCAACACACCTCCTGCCCACTAGTGTGTGGTGAGGGGCTGTTCCTGCCTGGGCGCTCGTTGCTGCCCAGAAAAAACAGGAATAGCAGGAAACAGTCTTTAGGGAACAGCCAAGGTGGGGCTTTGCTTTGGGAGTTGTTTCAGGATCTCACTGGGGAAGGGGCTTGGCTGTCATCAGGTCGGTCTGACAGGGAGAAGGGAGGGAAACAAGCCCTGGGAAGTGCCTGGACTGGAGGCTGTGAGGGAGACCCCTGAGGTGGCCGTGGCCGAGTAAGACCCCCATCTCCGTTCCAGGGGAGTCACTGCATGGATACAGGATCTGCATCCAGGCACTGCTCCTGGACAGACCCCAGATTGCCACCACCAACCTGGGCAAGGTGAGCTGAGGTGACACGAGTTTATGGGTGCTGTAAAGCTGGTGGTTTTGCTCCTGTTTCTGCCCTGGGAGTCCCCTGGAGCAGCTGCAGGATAAGCATCCCTGTCCATCAGAATTCCTTTGGGAGCAGTCAGCGTTGTCCCATGTATGGTCTTCTGCCTTCCTATGCTCTCCATGCAAAGGGACTGGTGTCCCCAGAGGGTTCCCCCTGGCCCCCACTGATGGTGCTGCACCCCCAGGGCTTGGTTTCTGGGCTCCTTCTGTCCCCCCAGCACAGTTCCTGGCCTCACTGGAGCTGTGTGTCCATCCCAGGGGCCAGTGGCTCTGCCCTGTTCTGAGGTCTGCTTGGGGGCCTGGAATAGCCACCACAGTCCCACAGCCCCATGTCTCTGGGCTCGCTGGGGTGGGAATGGCCGCAGCTGTTTCTGACTAACCTGTCCCGTCCTCCCTCAGTACCTGGAGGTGCTGCGCTCCCACCAGAACCGACCAGCCAAGTGCCTGACCGTGCTCTGGGCACTGGGACAGGCCGGGTTCACCGACCTCCACGAGGGCCTGAAAGGTGAGAGCCGAGAGCAGCATGTGAGATCCCCCTCCCCGGCGCTGCCAGAGCGTCTCTGCTCCTGCTGATGGTGATGCTCGGGGGTGAGAACACTTTGGGAAAGACCCTTAAGATCTGGAGAGCAGCTTCTCGTGGCCAGGACAGGGGATGGGTGAATTCTGAGAGGAACCATCCTGCCTGGAAAGACAGGGAGTGTGCTACTCCGCTGTTCCCCTGCAGCACAACTGCCCTGGAGCCCTTCCTGAGGGCTCTGCCTGTGTGTCCACTGGACGGTTTGGGTGGTGGGTTGTCCCAGTGTAGGGACAGCCTGGCTGGACCCCTTCCACCTCTCCTCACAGTGTGGCTCAGTGTGATGCTCCCAGTGCTCGGCATCAAGTCTCTCTCCCCGTATGCTGTTTCCTACCTGGACCGTCTGCTGATGTGAGTGACCCCCATTTCCCACGGGATAACGCTGCCCCTCACTGGCCCCCACAGCAGCTCAGGGCTCTGTTCTGCAGGATGCACCCCAACCTCACCAAAGGCTTTGGCATGATTGGCCCCAAGGATTTCTTCCCGCTTCTGGACTTTGCCTTCATGCCCAATAACTCACTGCCACCCAGGTACACTGGCCCATCCAGGCACCCCCTCCCTCACCGCGGCTATCCCCTGGGGTGAGCCCTCATGCCCCCTGGACCCCCCCGTGCCCCTCAGCAGTTCTGTGCTCTCCCCCAGCCTGCAGGAGCAGCTGCGGCGCCTCTACCCCCGCCTGAAGGTTCTGGCCTTTGGTGCCCGGCCCGAGATAGCCCTGCACACTTACTTCCCCTCCTTCCTGTCCCGAGCAACGCCTGCCTGCCCAGCGGCCATGAAGAAGGAGGTGAGCCCAGCACAGGGGGCACGGGCTGGGGTGGGTAGTCCTGTGGAGCCAAGTGCAGGGCGGGCAGTGGCAAGGCAGGATTCCTGCCACCCACACCCAGTGGCTGGTAATCATTGAATCACGGGATGGTTTGTGTGGGAAGAGACCTTAAAGACCATCCAGTTCCACCCCCTGTCTTGGGCAGTGATGCTCGAGTTGCGTTTGGGGGCGTAGGGGTGGTGGCTGTGCTGGGGTATGGCCCAGTGCACAGGGTGTCCAGTGCGCTGGGGCGACGTTCAGGTGTAAACACCAGCCTTGCCCCATCCCCAGCTCCTGACCTCCATGAGCCAATGCCTGAGCCAGGACCCACTGAGCTTCAGTGTCTGGAGGCAGCTCTACACGAAGCACCTTGCTCAGTCCAGGTCAGTCTGTGCTGTGGCTCTGTGTGGGCCCAGCACCCACCCACAGAACCTTTGGGACTCTGGAATTCCTTCTGGGAGCTCTTGCCCAAGCTCCATGTTCTCCTCCTCAGTTTGCTGCTGAACCACCTCCTGGAGTCTTGGGAAAGCTGCAGCAAGAAGGTAGGAATGAGCTGTGGGATGGGGGGGTCCTAGGGTAGGATAATGGCCCCATGCTGCTCCAGGAGCTCCCTGTGCTGGCAGCATGCCTATGGGACCTGGGGATGCCCACGTGGTGCCGTGGCAGCTCAGGGGGTCTGCAGAGGCTGGGGGCCCTGATGCAGCTCCTGCTATCCCCAAGATGCGTCAGTCGCTGCAGGAAACCGTTCGCTCCTTCAAAGTGACAAACGAGGAGCTGATGACCAGAGGGGCCGGAGGGGACCAAGAGGTGGCTGCCTGCGATGCTGCCTGCAAGGTGAGGGACAGAGAGGGCGGGCAGGCACTGCCCAGTGTCCCCTGCAGACTGATTTTGGCTCCATGCTGGGCTGTGAATGGCCCCTCCTGCTGCCAGCACACGCCTGGCTGGGGCCCCGCAGCGGCACATGCACAGGGCATGCTGGGGACAGATGCGCTGGCCCTTGTCCATCCTCCCAGCTGCTCAGCAGATGACACTGGTCTCTGCTGGGAAGTCGGGGGCGGGTGCTGCTGCAGGGCCGGGGCAGTGCCGGGACACTGCAGTGATGGTGACAAGATCTCGTCCTCCCGCCCAGGAGCTGCTGCACAAGATGAAGGGCAGGGGCTTCCCCTGGTCACAGCTGCTGCTCGTCCTCCTGGTCTTTGCTGCCGGCTTCTTCCTGCACGACATCCGGGCACACGGCTCCTTCCAGGGTATGGTGGTGTCTCTGTGTGCTGGGGAGTCAGAGAGAGTAATCCAGGTTGGAAAAGCCTACTGGGAGCATTGAATCCGAGTGTTTCCCAGCACTGCCAAAGCCACCACTAACCCGTGTCCCCATGTGCCACATCTACACGGCTTTTAAATTCTGCCAGTGATGGGGACTCCACCCCTGCCCTGGGCAGCTGTTCCAGGGCTGAACAGCCCTTTCCAGGAAGAAATTGTTCCTAATTTCTAACCTAAACCTCCCCTGACACAGCTTGAGACCTTTTCTTCTTGCTCTATCAAAGAACATCCCTGGGATCGGTCCCATGTCAACTCCTCTGAGTGAAGCTTCTCTGTGTCCCTGCCTCCTTCCCGGGTTTGTCCCATGGCTGCTGTGGGCAGTGGAAGCTGGCTGTCTGTCCAGCTGGGGGGCACTGGAGGGAGACAGGAGCTGCAGACAGACCCCATGGCCTGTGTCCCCTTGAGAGAGTCTCCTGGGGCTGCCCTAACTCCACCCTGCTCACCCCTTCTGTCCCCTCCTAGAGCATCTGCCGCAATGTTTCACTGAGCAGTTCACGTGTCTCTGCAGAGCCCCTTGGGGACAGATTGACATGTGTCACCACAGAGCCCTAGGGGACAGATGGACACATGTCACCACAGAGCCCTCAGGGACAGACACGTGTCCCTGCAGCCAAGCACCGTTAAAGGAACGCTCTTGTCTCTTCCAGCCTCCTCTTCCGCACGGCTGCTCCGCTCCTCCGGCGTCCTGCCCGCCTCCCAGCTGGCCTGGCAGAAGGTGTCCCACAGCTGCCTTGAGGGCTACAGGTCTGTGGCACCAGCGTGGGTGGATGGCAGACAGTGGGTCTCAGAGGTGAAGCTGTCGTGCAGCACAGCAGGGGCTCGGGAGGGAGCCAGGAGCTTTCCCAGCCCTGCTTGGAAGCACTTCCAGCTCAGCCTGGAGTACTTCATCCACCCTGCAGTGACAGCTCCAGTGCCCCATGATGGTGCCAGTGGTCCCATGGTCTGGCACTGCCCTCACCAGTCCTCTCTCCCTTGCAGGTGGCTGGAGCAAAGCCTGGCCCACCATGGCTCTGCAGCCGTGTCTGTCCTGTGGCCACAGCTGAAGCTGCTCTGGGACACGGGTGGTGAGGTGGCCTGGGATGTGTCCCAGCACTGCTACTCTCTGCTCTCCTGGCTCCACAGCAGCCTGCCCTGGCTCAGCGAGTGGGTAAGGGGGGCTCTCAGGGCCAGAGGAGACCAGGAATACCAGTGGGGGGCTTGTGGGACTGGGGAGCTCCAGTTGGGGGGGCAGCAGGGGAAGACCTGAAGGAGGATGGTCGTCTGTGCCAGTGCTCCTGGCAGGACACCCTAGAAGTCTGAGGAGAGAGTGGCCTTATGGCAGGTCTCCGGTGCCATTCATCCCACCATAGTGCCTACCCACTCCTGCTGCATTCAGTGACTGTGTCAGGGCTGACAGGGACGAGTCTGGGAAAATTTCCTGGTGTCCTGAAAACCAGTATTTTGATGGCAGTGGGGTGACATCAGTGTTCCCCCAGAGTATGGGTGCCCCGTCTGCTGAGTGCTGGAGAGCGGGGAGGTGGGAAGGGCTCGGGGATAACAGAGGAAGGAGGGAGGGAGTGAGATGGGACCATCACAAGTTACTGGGGCTCCAGCCCCCTCAGGGTGCCCAGACCTGCTGGGAGGGGTCGGTGCTCACCCCATGCTGTCTCTTTTTGCTCTCACAGCTCCAGACCCGGCTCCCTGAGTCCCTCCTGCACTTCGCCGAGTGCGTGCGGGAGCTGCTGCTGTTCCTGGTGCGGAGCTGCTTGGTGCCACTGCTGCAGGGCCTGGCCACGGTGCTGCAGCGTGGCTGGCAGCGCTGCCTCGACTCCTGCAAGTGAGCAGCCCCTCCGCGGGGTCCCCCGGGGTCCCTTGGGCTCTGCTCCCATGGGGGCTCGGTGCCACAACCACATGTCTCCCTGTCCCAGCTGGGTCCCTTGTTCTGCTCCCAGAGATGCAGCATCAGCACCAGTGTCGCCCTGCCCAAGGGGCTGCATCCCTCCTCTGTCACCCCTCCTGCCTCTGACTCGGTATTCCCCTGTAACCCCTTCTCCTTGCTTTTGCAGTGGGGATGTGACGTGGGAGTGCATCAGGGACCACCTGACGAGCTTCACCTATTCTTCTTGGATTTACCTGCAAAACACAACTCTGGCACTCAAAAACTGGGCCCTGGCCATGATTTCTGGACACTGAACTGCTTTCTGGAGAAGGTCACGCAGTCTCCCAACATTCCAGCCACTAAGGGGTATCCCAAGTGCAGCTGGATGTGGGATGGGGACATCAAAGGCGATGCCCACAGGAACTTTAGGTCAAATCAGGGCTTTTGGGGGAGGTTTATTTTCTGGGGGACTGGGGAAACACACCGTGTGACCGCTTTGGTTTCCCTGTCCCTCTGTCCCTCGGTGGGTGATTCCTGTCCCCTTGTGCTTTGCCTGCTCACGGGATCAGGGGTGGATGCCCAGAGCCCCCCACTCACCCCCACATCCCACCCCTTCCCACTGGTGAACGAACCAATTTATTTTATTATTTTTTCCTTATAATTACTCCATGTGCTTTATTTTTTTCCTTATTGAAGATGCCTGCAGGGCAAGGGGGGTCTGTCCAGACTCCACTGCTCCCCTATTCCGAGCCCATTTTCGGGTGGGGAGTCACCATTTCCTCCCACCCCGCCCCCCTCCAGGGTTGCCTTCCCTCCCACAGTGGTCATTGCTTGGGGCACCCTGGCTGTCTCTGCAGCGCATGGAGGAGTCGCTGGCGCCGTGTGCCCCGCTGGGTGGGCTCAGCGGGCAGAGCGCCCGCCCGGCGTGCGGGAGTGGGGGCTTTGAGCCTCCCCTCTGCTGCTCTGCCCCCTGTGCTGTCACTGCCACGTGCACAGGTGTGTTCTTATGCACATGGGGCTGTGCACGTACCTGTGTTTTGAGCACAGGTGTGCGTGGGGGGTAGGTGCATGTGCACATGTGAACCTCTGCGCATATCTACGTGCACACCCACGCTTGGGCACGAACGCATCTGTCCCTGTGTGTACTGCTGTGTCTGTGCTCCGTGTACACGTCTCCGTGCCTGTGTGCACACACCTGTACTGCCTATACAGGTGAGCACGGACAGGTGTGAAAGTGCAGGGGGCGTGGCCAACATGGGGGCGTGGCCAGGGAGGTGCTGCGGCCCTGGCGCCGCCACGGCCGTTGCCGAGGCGCCGGCCAATGAGCGGTGGCGTTGCTGGGAGGCGGCGGCCAATGGGTGCGCGCGTTGCTGTTGCCGGGCGGCCCGTACCGGCCGTGCCGGGGCCGCGCCGGGGCGATGCCGGTGGCGGCCCCGCCGGGCCATGGAGATCCGCTGCGGGGGGCTCCTCTTCAGCTCCCGCTTCGACTCGGGAAACCTGGCGCACGTGGAGCAAGTGCGACCGGCAGAGGCGGGGGGCGGCCCCGCCGCCCGCGCCAACGCGCTCCCCGCCGCCGACTACGAGTTCAACGTGTGGACGCGGCCCGACTGCGCTCACACCGAGTATGAGAACAGCAACAGGTACCGACGGGCGCGGGGGGACACCGAGAAGGGGCGGACGGGGCCCGGGAGTGGCGGGGCGGGGCGGGGATGCCCCTGGGACGGGGCCGGTGGGGTTGGAGGACGGCGGAGAGCGGTCGGGGGCAGCCAGCGGGGTCACGGGTGCCTTGGGAGGGGGCTCCGGGGGTTTTCTGCCCCCTCGCCTCCGATGGTCTGACAGGCTCCTGGTATGGCCGGATGGGTGCGGGGACTCAGTGGGAACACCCCGGGGTTCGAGACCCCCGGCAGAGGCTGAGCCGGCGCCACTCCTCCCGCCCCCAGGTCCTGGTTCTACTTCAGCGTGCGCGGGGGAGCCCCGGGAAAGCTGATCAAGCTGCACATCCTGAACATGAACAAGCAGAGCCGGCTGTACGCGCAGGGCATGGCCCCCTTCGTGCGCACCCTGCCCGTGCGCCCGCGCTGGGAGCGCATCCGGCAGCGGCCCAGCTTCCAGGTGGGAGCACGGCGCGGCAGGCACCCGGTGCTCGGGCGGCTCTGGGGGCTCAGAGACCCTCGCTCACCACGCCGGGGTGACCACCAGGCTCTGCTGGGGTGAGGGAGTGGCTGGGTTGTCTCTGGCAAGCTCAAGGAAAGGGGAAGGACGGGGGGACAACGACAGTCCCTTCCCAGGGCCCTGTGCTCGGGAGGGGGGGACCTGGAGAGCTGGGGCTAGACATGGGCTGCTGTGGGGTGTTTTGAGTGAGCAAACACAGAACTCTCCCCCAAGCAGTGTCAAAATGGCCAGAAAAAAGCTCTTTGTGGCAGCAAGTGCTGCTGCCCCAGTGGAGGACACATCCAGGAGGCCTGGGGGGAGTCCTGGGAGGCACAGCCAAGGAATGAAGTTTCTTTGGTCTGGTAGAAGTTGTTCAAGTGTTTCCTGTTCTGGGTACTCCTTGCTGCATATGCGCTGCCATGGGGAGGCAGCAACACCCCCCCAGCAGACCCTCTGTTCCATGGAAGAGGGGCCTGAGAGAATCATTGAGTCCCAGTATAGTTTGGGCTGAAAGGACCTTAACGCCCATCCCATTCCAGTCCCACGCCCTGCCATGGGCAGGGACACCCTCCACTACACCAGGTTGCTCCAAGCCCCGTCCAGTCTGGCCTTGGACACTTTCCACCCCCTGACATGGGACTGGACAGGTGTGGTTTGGCTGGTTGGGCAAGCAGGGAGCCAAAGGCTCTGCAGGGAGCAGTCTGGTGTACCAGGAGATGAGAGGAGCCAGCTAGGCAGTGATTCCCATGGGAATAGGCAAGGACAAGTACCCATGGGCACCCTCCAATGCCTGAGGGGGCCAGAGGAGAGGAGTGGGACCTGTGCCAGGGTGGTCCTGCCCCTCTCCGTGTTCATGGCAGGTGGTGGAGACACAGTTCGTACTGTCCTTCGTGCACCGGTTCTTGGAACACCGTGGGGCCACCACCTACTTCGCCTTCTGCTACCCGTTCTCCTACACCGAGTGCCAAGACATGCTGGCGGAGCTGGACGGCCGCTTCCAGGACTGCAGGCACATGTCCCCCAGCAGGTGTGCTCCCCACACCACCTTCCCAGCCATTGTTCCCCCTTCCCAGCCTTCACCCATCTTTCTGACTTGTGGCCCCTTGACTTTCCCTTGCGGGGAAAGTCCCTCTGTACTCCCTGGTAGCTGCCTGGCTTTGCTTCTCTGTGCCCCAGCTCTGCACAAGCAGTGGCAGCAGCACCCCCTGAGCTCTCCAGGAGATTCCAGAAAGTTCCTTATTGCTCCAGAGACTGGTCTCTCCTACTGGGGTGGATTATCAACCTGGTGGGAGGAATCCCTCAAAGTCTGGTTCCTCCTGCCAGGAGAGGGTTATCTCCCCTGTGGGATGATCTGACGCTCTGTGCTGGATCTGGCTGTGCAGAAGCTGCTCTCCCACAGCTGGGGCGGCCAGGCAGTACAACCCGCAGCCCTGGGCCACCCCTCTTTCCTCTAAAGGAGTGGCTGCTCATGTTCCCGGTGGTTTCCAAGGCAGTGAACAGCCTGGATGTGGGGGTGGTCTGGTGGTCTTGGTGGGGCTGATCTGGGGTGCAGAGCTTGGGCTGTGGGGGTGGAGTGTGTCCCTGGCCCAGCTGGGAGGCCCCTCACTCCTGGTTGTGGCTGAGGCCTCTTGTCACCCCACAGCCCCCTCGACTCTGTCTATTACCACCGGGAGCTGCTCTGCCACTCTCTGGACAAGCTGCGCGTGGACCTGCTGACGGTCACCTCATGCCACGGCATGCAGGAGAAGCGGGAGCCGAGGCTGGACAAGCTCTTCCCAGACACCAGCACGCCCCGGCCGCACCGCTTCACCGGGAAGAGGGTGAGTGGCTGTGCCAGGAATGGGAGGGGCAGCAGCCCTCCAGTGGCCCCTGTGTCAGTGCCTTACTGCCACCCCCATGTCTGTGACCCAAAGTGTGCCGTGTCCCCAAGAGCTGGAGCATATGGACAGAGCATATGGACAGAGCATGGGGAGCAGATTCTGCGAGACCCTCCTGCACTGCAGTGTCCCAGAGCAGGCAGTGACACCCTCTCACCCCTCTCTCTTTGTCCACAGGTGTTTTTCCTCAGCAGCAGAGTCCACCCAGGAGAAACCCCCTCCAGCTTTGTCTTCAATGGCTTCCTGGACTTCATCCTGCGGGAGGAGGATCCCCGTGCCCAGATGCTGCGCCGGATGTTCGTCTTCAAGCTCATCCCCATGCTGAACCCTGATGGGGTGGTGCGAGGCCACTACCGGTGAGTGCTGGGCTGGGCTGGGCTCTGCTGACTGGGAGCCTGCTTCGTGTTTCGTGGAACCATGACATCGTTTGGGTTGGGAAAGCCCTTGGAGACCATCAAATCCAATGATTCCCCCAAGGCCAAGGGCACCACTAACCCATGTCCACAAGTGCCACATCCGCACAGCTGTTAAATTCCTCCAAGGATAGGGGCACTTCACTACTGCCTTAGGCAGCTGTGCCGGGGCTGGACAGCCCTTTTCATGAAGAAATTGTTCCAAATATCCAACCTGATCTTCCCTTGGCACAGCTTGAGGCCATTTCTTGTCCTATCCCTAGTTCCCTGGGAGCAGAGCCTGACCCCCTCTGGCTCCTGCCTCTTGTCAGGGAGTTGCAGAGAGCAAGGAGGTCCCCCCTGAGCCTCCTTTTTTCCAGGCTGAGACCCCCCACCTCCCTCAGCTGCTTCTTGTGCTCCAGATTCTTCCCTAGCTCCCTTCTCTAGGGGGGATCGTGCAGGGCTCTGCCTTGATGCAGTTCTCAGTGCTCTGGGGTAGCCTCTGGTTGTGAGGGGGTGTTTTGGCTGTTGTACTCCAGGACAGATCCTGGAGCATCAACATTCCAAGGTGAGCTCAACTCTGCGGGGACACCCCTGGAAGAGCCTCATGTCTCTGCCCTCTCTGCAGAACTGACTCCCGTGGGGTGAACCTGAACCGGCAGTACCTGCACCCCGATGCCGAGCTACACCCCGCAGTGTATGGGGCCAAAGCCATCCTGCTCTACCACCACATCCATAGCCGCATCCTGCCAGGCTCTCCAGACTGGAGGACATTTGTCTCCCCACTCGGCACCAGCTCACTGAGCATAAAATGTCCCAACCCTCCTGTCCCAGATGCGGAAGCTGCGTTGTCAGAGCTGAACAAAGCCAACAACCTGCGGAACTCCCCAGGCGCCTGGCGTGCCAGCACCCCCTCCTGCCCAGATCAGAACGCCCAGCTGTTGGACAGCGCAGACCGAGCCACTTGGATCCTGCCCTTGAGCCACACCAATGAGCACTGTGAGGAGGAGGTGCAGAGGCCTCCCTCGACCCACCTACCCGAAGCCACTGAGCCCATTGCACCCCAGGACAGTGGCCTGGCCTATTATGTGGACCTGCACGGCCACGCGTCCAAGCGCGGCTGCTTCATGTACGGCAACAGCTTCAGCGACGAGAACGACCAGGTGAGGGCATGTCTAGGGGCTGGTGCTGCTGGTGCTCCAAGGATCTTCATGCTGCTCTGCCCCCTCCTCAAAGGCCCTGGCACTTCCTCCCACTCCTGGAAGAGGGGTACAGGGATCCCTGTCACAACTCCTTCCATTTCTCTTCCTTCTCCTACCTTTCCTTCTTTTTCCTCCCCTCTTTCCCTCTGCTCTCCTCTTTTCCTTCCCTTCCCTTCCCTTCCTTCCCCTCCTTCCTGCTCCCTCTCCTCCCCCAGGTCTCAGATTTCCTCCAGGAGCTGGTGTGTGCTGGCAGCAGAGCTGCCTTTCTCGTGAGGGATGAGGGTGGGGAAGAGCAGTGTCACTGGGCTCCCTTCCTCTCCTCCTAGCCAGTTGTCAGGAAAGCGCAGTGGGAGGTGGGCAGGGGCGGGCAGCATCCCCTCGTCACAGCTGGAGCATCTCTTGGGCACAGCTGGAGCTGGGCAGAGCAGGCCCAGCCAACCCCAATAAATCCCCACACTTGGCACTGGTCCCACTGGAGCAGGACAGACAGCCAAGGGCCCCCAGTCACCCCTGCTGATCTCCATGCTCCACAGGTGGAGAACATGTTGTTCCCCAAACTCATCTCCCTGAACTCGCCTCACTTTGACTTCATGGGCTGTAACTTCTCAGAGAAGAACATGTACGCCCGGGACAAGCGGGATGGGCAGTCCAAGGAGGGCAGTGGGCGCGTGGCTGTCTACAAGGCCCTGGGCATCATCCACAGGTAGGGCAGCATCCGGGGGCCCATCCTGCTGGGCACTAAGTGCTTTGCTGGGTGTGGGATGTAGGGGAAGGGGGAACCAGTTCTGTGGGACAGCCATGTCCTGCACGGCTCTGGGCAGGTCGACAGAGGCCAGGCCCAGCCATGCTGGGTGCTGCCATGTTCCTGAGACACAGGCTCAGCCAGGCTCTTCCCCTCCCCTCCCTCCCCATTCTTCCTGCAGCTGCTCTGGCTTCTCCTCCCCACTCTTGGATGGCTTTCCAGTGGGAATTCTCTTTCTCAGATGTTTATGTCTGTATTGAGCTGTAATTAAGCTGAGTTGCCGTGGGCGCAGAATCCCCACGGCTCTGTGAGATTCCAGCCTCAGCCCATCTGTGATCCCAGGAGTCGGGGATACCTATGATCCGTGCCTCTCCCACGTGGGATGGGATATTCCTAGCCTGTTTCTGTGCTGGAAACACACCACTGGCTGAGGCAGCGAGACTCACAGAAGAGAGGTTCTCTCCCATTTCCTCAGTGCTTGCCATGCACTCACCCTGTGCTCCCTGCCCAGCTCTGGTGGGCCAGGGTTGTGCCAATCCAGCCCTGCAGGAACATAATGAGGGGTTGGGCTCAGGTCACTGGGGTACTCTGCTCTGGGCTGGCCCAGAGCAGCCCAAGGTTGATCCAACAGCGACATTCCTAAAGGTGCTGTGAGTGCACTCAGTGCCCACGTGTCGCCTCAGGCAAATGGGGATTGAGACACTTAGGTTTTGTGCTGGACTGGCTCAAGAGCTGTCTCTGCAGCTGCCCACTGACTGGATTGTTGGTGTTGACATCAGACACTTCCCTTTCTGCACCCAGTGGGGACGCCTCATTCCCCATTACCTTCCAGAGGTGACTGAGCATTCCCCTCGTGGGCAGCTCAGTGTTTTGGGAGCCACCCTCAGGGCCCCATGAGCTCCATACGGCGGTCTCATCACACTGATCTCCAGTATGTCTGTACATCCCCATGCAGGGGATGGGCCATTCTTGCCCATCCTCAAAACCTGCTGCTTTCCTGGCACAACAGGACCCCCTTTCCTGTGCCACAGCTCCGCTGAAGTGGCTGGCTCTCCTGGGGGGACACACAGGGTGATTGCAGCCTGGCTGTGGGTCTGTGGGGTAACAGGGGTTCCCTTGTATGCCACAGCTACACCCTGGAATGCAACTACAACACAGGGCGCTCAGTGAACAGCATCCCAGGGGCCTGCCATGACAACGGCCGTGCCAGCCCCCCACCACCGCCCGCCTTCCCGTCCCGCTACACCGTGGAGCTCTTTGAGCAGGTACAGGGGGCCCAGCAGAGCTGAGGAGGGGATGAGATCTGGGGGCTGAGATTTCTTTTCTCCACTTGCTTTTCTGCCCTGTGCTCTCAAGAGCTGCTCCCCTTCCTCAGTGCTCCCCTTCCCAAGTGTCCTCCCTCCTGCTGTGTTCCCCCTTCTCCAGTGCCCCCTTTCCCCACGACTCACTCACCATTGCCCCTCTCCCCAGTGCCCCACCCCGGTGTCCTCCCTTCCCTTTGCTCTCTCCCTCCCCAAAACCCCCTCTCCCTGTGACCCTCACCAGTGCCCCTCTCTCCATGCCCTCCTTTCCTGTGTCCCCTCCCCGTGCCCCCCTGACTGTCCCCTGTGCTGGGCAGGTGGGCCGGGCAGTGGCGGTGGCAGCGCTGGACATGGCCGAGTGTAACCCATGGCCACGGATCGTGCTCTCAGAGCACACCTGCCTGGGCAACCTGCGTGCCTGGATGCTGAAGCATGTGCGGGGGCTGCGCGGCGCCAGTGGGGCCCCACGGAGGAGAGAAGGTGTCGGGACCCCCCCCAGGAGCTCCACGTAAGGGCCGGCTGGGGCGAGCGCGGGAGCTGCAGGATAACAGCACTTAAGAGATGATAAATGTCCCCAAGTGAGTCACCTGCCAGGGTCACCTGCTCCGGCCGGGGCCTGGCCCTGCAGAGCTCTGTGAGCTGCAGGTGTCAGTCCCTCTGTTCCAAGCTATTGGTGGGGAAGAGGGGCAGGGGGTGACACTGGTTGGGATTGCCCCAGTAACCTGGAAAGTGGCTTACTTGCACCCCCTCGGGCACTGGACTGGGATGGGAGCACCTAAGGGACTTGGGAGCCTCAGTCTGGAGAAAAGGAGGCTCAGTGGGGATCTTCTCACTCTCTGCAACTCCCTGGCAGGAGGGTGGAGCTGCAGAGGACTTGTTTCTTAGGCACAGAGACAAATAAGTGACAGGACAAGAGGAAAGGGCCTCAAGCTGTGCCAGGGAAGGTTTAGTTTGGATATTGGGAACAATTTCTTCATGACAAGGGCTGTCCAGCCTGCACACTTCAGCACAGGCTGCCCAGGGCACTGGTGGAGTCCCTTGAAGGGATTTAAAAGCCATGTGGATGTGGCACTTGGGGAGGTGAGTTTGTGGTGGCCTTGCAGTACTGGGGGAATGGTTGGACTCAATGGTCTCCAAGGGCTTTTCCAACCGCAACGATGTAGTGATTTGGGACTGGGGGTGAAGGAGTGGGAATCCTGTGACAATATGGCTGGGACAGCAACATATGGTGCAGGGCACTGGGGCTGCAGCTCTTGGGGACAGCTCTGGTGACATCGCTGTCCCCATCTGCTCGCCAGCCTTCAGGGTAAAGTCTGGGGCTCTGCCAGAGGTGGTGCCATGCTCGGGGCTGGGCTGTGATGGTGGGTGGGGGGCACAGAGGGGACCCTCTTGCTGCACTGGGCTGACCCCCATCTCTCACCCCTGCAGTGGGCTGCCCACCTCGGTCTCTGACAACACCCTGGCACGTGCCAGGAGCTTCAGCAACGGCACCAGCGGGAGCGGGGGCAGCCAGCAGGACTCACCGCGGATCCGGGCCTCCCCCAGCTTCACCTTCGGCAGCCCCAGGCCCCCGGCTGCAGCGTCCCCGAGCCCCCCAAGTGGTGGCAGTGCCCCAGCCCTGGGCAGAGGTAAGCCGGGCTGGGGACCACTGACGTGCCTGCTCCGGCGCCTGTCGAGCTGCTGCACGGGGCCACGGCCCTGAGAGGGCTCAGTACCAGCATGGCCTGGGCTCAGACAGTGTGTCTGTGGGTTTGTGTGGAACAGTGAATGTCAGGGGCTTCATCCCCATGGGGCAGTCCTGAGCAGGGGCTGAGCTAACACCACACAGCCAGACCTGTGGCCCCTCCAGCCTACCCCACAGTGCTGCAGCCCCAGTCAGGCAGGAGCTGCTGCTGCTCCCCTGGGATGAGGGGGATCCTGGTCACTGTGGCAGTGGGAAGATACCTCCCTTTAAGTGTGAGGCCTGAGAGGCTTCTGAAGAAGCCAGCACAGAAAACCTGTGCTCAACTTCCCACTACTCCCAAAGCATTCCCAAGGCCAGCGGGGACACACCAAAGTGCCTTTCACCTTCTCAGGCACTGGCCAAGGCAGCAGTGGGTTGTGGCTGTGGCTGTTGTGAGGTGGGCTGGCAGGGCTGGCATGGGGCACTGGGGGCTTCCAACATATGATGAGTCCCGTTGGGTGGGAGCTGAAGTACTGCAGTAGGATTCCAAAACCAGGCAAGGTGCTGGCTGTGTCCCCCATGCTGATGTCCTCACTGGGGGGCAGGCAGTGCCTATCTGCACCCCTTTGGGGGCAAGCCATGTAGGCCCCTGCTCTCATCCACTGCCCACCAGTGCCCAGAGCCAGGGGTGCGAGCCAGGGGCAGGACTGCCTGTGTGACTGGGTATGCCTGAAGCTGTGCTTGCGTCGAGCTCTGTGTTTTGCCATGTCTGTCATGTTGTCCTCGGGGTTTGCTGCCCAGCCCTCTGTTGTGACTGTGTCTCATCTGCCATGAGAACGTGGTGGGAGGAAATAAAAGGTTGATGTTCTCATGGGCACGTTGTTCCGTCTGTTCCTTCAGCTGGGCCCACCCGGACTGACCCCTGGCCCCTTCCCCAGCTCCGGGGAGTGGGGACGGTCGGAGGCACAAGCAGGAACAGACTGTGGGGTGGAGGGGCAGAGCCTGGCTCTGGGGGATGGACTGGGTGGGTGTCCTGCCTCCCCAGCTCATGAGTCCCACTGGCACAGCCTCCTCTGGCACAGGCAGAGTGAGTGCCCCATGGGACACTCTGCCCTCATGTTGCCTGGCACTGGGACCAGGACCCAGCTCTTCCTCCCCTGCTCTGGCATCAGCTTGACCTGCTCCCTGCCTGTCCCCCAGACTCCCCTGCTCCAGCTGCCACCAGCTCTCCCGCTGCCTCATCCCACAGTGCCACCACTCTCCACGTGTGCAAAACCCAGCAGCACCATGTCTGCGTACAGATCATGGCCCAGAGATGCTCTAACCCCACGCTGGTGCCATCCCCCCCACTGTGCCATCCCAGCCTCTGCCTTCCCCAGGCAGCTGGGAAGGAACTGGGGGAATACTCGGATCCTGCCGAGGTGGGATGGGGTGGGGGCTGGATGGCACAGAGTGAAGACTCTGCTGTTTTGGTCTTGTCCCATCCTTCCCCTTCCTCCCCAGCTTCTACTCCAGCCTGGCCACACCCCAGGGAGCTCAGTGTTTGTGCCAGGGCAAAGGGCTCTCTGCCAGACCTCCGGTGACCCCCCTGCCTTTGGCCTGCTGTTGGCCTTTGCTGGCTGGGGTTGGTCACCAAATTGTGCTGTTTTGGTGGTGCCAAGGACCAGGTGAAGTCAGCTGTTGCCAGTACCTCCTGCTGCCACCAGTGGCTTTGGCATGTCCTGCCCAGCACAGGCTTGCAGGGTCCCATTTGCTGCAGGGTCTGTGGCTGTTCACAGCTGCCTTGGCTGTTGGACACCTTGTCCAGCTCCCAGGGGACAAAGCCCTGGCATCACCTCAGTGGGCAGCACAGCCTCCCAGCCACCTGCTTGCTTCCCCAGTGGGATGGGGAGAGAACTCTTGGGCTGGGATAAAGACAGTTTAACTGGGAGAGCAGAAACTGGGAGCAGAGCTGAGGCGACTCAGGCGTTCCTTCAGCACTGCCACCTACAGCCAGGCCCCAAAACGGCCCCCTTCCTCCCCACCAGCTTCCCTGGCTGAGTGGGTGTCCCATGCTTCAGGACATCCCCTAGTCCAGAGGGCATGGCTATGCCTCCAACTCCTCACTGCCAGCCAGGCCTGGGCAGCATGGTCACACCAGTGCCACAAGAGACCAAGTTGGAAACTTGGTTGGAGCCAGGGGCAGTGACATGCAGGACCCCCATGTCCAGCTGGGACAGAGCCCGTTGCACCAGCAGGGCCCAGTGTGAGCTGGGATCAAGCTCTGTGCCCAGGACATTCTCCCGCCAGCACTCGCTGCTGCCAGGGCAGCCCCTCGGTAGCAGCCTGGCAAGGAGGAGGACTTGGTGTGTGGCCAGTGCAGGGAATGGTGTTGCCAGGCCATTCCACTGTGTCCTGCGATGGCTCCGTGCCATCACCATGCACACACCATGCCCCGACGGCTCACAGCTCCCCACCAACACAGACTGAGCTCTGTCTCCTCTGTCACACAGGGACCCTGCCCATGGGCATCCGGGCAATGCCAAGCACCGGCCACAGACCACGGGAGGCCCAGCGAGGCATGGGAGAGCTGCAGGGCACGACACTGCTGCAGGTACCAGGGGCACAGTGGGGAGGGGGCTGCCCCATGGATCTGTCATCTGGGCCTGGGGATGTGTGGGGGCACTGCCTTTGAGGGAACACCTTTGTGGGGCTGCCCCAGAGGCTGGAATCCTCCTCAGCTGTGGAGCTCTGCCAGGTGTTTCTGCCCTCCATACCTTTCCTGAAGCCATGTGGACACCCCAGGGGCAGCGGCCCAGCTCTGTGTGACCCCCACAGCCCCACGGAGCTCCTGTAAGGCGGGGGACAAAGACCTCTGCTGACACCAACCCTCTTCTTCTCTCTCCCCTCTCCCACAGGTAAGCCCGATGAAGCTGAATGCCCGGAGAGCCCCAGAGTGCCCCAGGTAGGTGTTGTGGTGTGCGGTCACCCCAGAGCCCATGCCGACACTGGGGCAGTGGGAACCCTGAGCAAAGCGTCTCTCAGGCAGGGGGCCTGAGACGCTGCCACCCCCATCCAGGCCTGAGGCTGTGGGGCAGTGTCGGTGCACGAGGGGAGCACCGGGAAAGGAGCCCTGTGCCCCGCTGACACCAATCTCTGTCCCGCAGGGCTCTGCCTGGAGGCCCCCGCGCCTCCCGGGGGGGTGCTGAGCGCCGAGGGATCCTTCCTGTGCCGGGGCAGGGGCCCGCGCCCCCAGGTACAGCCCCGCGGCTGCGGGGGGCTGTGGCGTGGGGCCCACAGCCCTGCTCGGCCCCCTGCCAGCACCACCCGGGCAAGGGCTGTGGCGCTGGGGAGGGGGCCGCGGCCCCGCCGCCCGCCCCGCTGTCCCCCACCGCCCACCGGCCGCCCCTGGCCCAGCTCCTGCCGGCAGCTCCTCTCCTCCTGCGCTGACCGGGCGCTCCCCCGCACCCACCGCAGCCCCCTCCTCTCCGCGGGCCTGCCGGAGGGGCCCGGGGCGTTTTATGACGTCACACTGTTTCGTCTTGTATCATCGTGTTTCCTTTAAACCTGGTTTGGAATAAGCTCGGCCTCGCGCCTCCCCGGGGC
>VWZF01002831.1:47437-61242 GCA_013396755.1 Sclerurus mexicanus
CCACCCCTGCCCGGCACAGGACGGGTACGACGGGACGCTCGGCCCCGGCCTCCGGCAGCCGCAGGACACCGAGAGGCTTCGCGGGGACGGGCTGGCCGGGACCCTGGAGGGGCTGCTGGGGGCGCAGGGGGAGGCGTTGGCCGAGGAGCTGGAGGAGCTCCGCAACCGGACGGCGCGGCTGGAGGCGGCGCTGGGGGTGCTGAACGGTGACCCCTGCGCCCGGCCTTGCGCCCCGCTGTCCCCCCGGGAGCCAGAGCAGCTCCAGCCCGACCCCACGGAGATGGGAGAGCTGGAGGCGCCGCTGGAGGGGTTCGGCGTCTTCGGGGGCACGTCGCCCTCAGAGCTGCGGGAGCTGCGGGGGGAGCTGGCGGCGGCACTGCGGGCCCTGAGTGGCCTCAACACCACGGTGGAGGGGCTGCAGGACGCGCTGGATCAGCAGGACGCCCGGCAGCGCCAGCTGGGCTCCGTCACCGACCGCGTGGTGGCCGAGCTGGACCAGGCGGCGGCGGCGGCGGCGGCACNAGCCGCGCGTGGCCAAGCTGGAGGGGGTCTGCGAGCAGCTGGAGGCGGTGGCCGGGGGGCTGCGGGGCGTCCGCGAGGGGCTGGGCCGGCACGTGGCCGGGTTGTGGGGCGCCGTGCGGGAGCTGAACGCCACGGCCCGCACCCAGGCTGCGCTGCTGGAGAAGGCGCTGGAGCTGCCGCCACGGCTCGGCGCCCTCAACGCCAGCCTGGGCCACCTCCGTGGGGAGCTGAACCGCCTGGCTCGACTGGAGCGCCACGGTGCGTGGGCACGGGGGGCGCAGAGGGGGTGATGCTGTGTGGACATGGGAGGGCATTTTGGGGGCTGTGGGGACACGGCACATCGTGGGGGCGAGAGGCTGCAGGGATGGGTGCACATGGGCCGCAGGGGGACAGGGCATCCTGGGACTGTGGGGACATGGAGCATCATGGAGGCGCAGGGCTGTGGGAATGGTGGTGGAAATGTGGGGACACAGGGATATGGGGACATGGAATCACCAGGGAGTGTGATAGTGGGGAGTGGGGACACAAGGGCATGGCCAGGGTGTGCTGGGGAGTGGGGACACAAGGGCATGGCCAGGGTGTGCTGGGGTGTGGGGACACAAGACCACAGGAGTATCCAGGCTGTGGGGCTGTGGTTTGTGGAACAAGAGGACACCAGGCACGGGAACATGGGGAAATCACACGTGGGGCCACCAGCCATGGGACTGTAGGGTGAGGGAAAGGGCTGTGTGGCCAGGGTGGCTTTAACCCCCTCCTCTCTCCAGGCCCCCCCGGCCCCCCTGGACCTGCTGGCCCCATGGGCGAGACAGGCCCTCGCGGCCCCTCTGGGCCTCCTGGCAAGGATGGAGAACAGGGTCCCATGGGCCCTCCTGGTAAGGATCAGCCCCCTCTGTGTGCCCTGATCCAGCAGTGAGGCAGCATTGGTGTGGCTGGACCCTGCGCCTTGGGGTCCTGCCCCACGCTGGCCCTGCAGCTCTTCCTCATCTTTCCCCCAGGGCTACCAGGAGAGAGAGGTAGGACTGGGGCTGAGGGTGCAGGGGGCACATGGGGAGTTGGTGGCTGTGTGGGGAGTCCGGGGGGTTACGGACTGGAGAGCTGCAATGGGAGTGGGGGATGTCTGGGCTGGCATTGGAGGACACACAACACTGGGCAACTGAGACGCAGGGGTGGGCACAGAGGGGGCATGTGGTCAAGGGGTTGCATGAACAGAGTGAAGGGGGATCAGGGGGTGTGGCTGCTGGGCTGAGGGGCAGAGGGTGCCAGGGGGAGATAGAAAGTATTTGGGGGCAAGGGTACTGGGAGACAGAGGGCACAGGATTGCCCTGTCCTGACATGGTGCCCAGGTGAGGTCGGGGAGCCGGGCTCTGTGCCCCGCATCGCCTTCTCGGCCGCCCTGAGCACCCAGCGCACGGAGCCGGGCACCGTCCCCTTCGACCAGGTGCTGCTCAATGACGGTGCAGCCTACGACCCCGAGACAGGTGAGAGTCCACGGCCTGGCCGAGAGGGAGCATGGGGGGCTGTGTGGTGGTGGAGGTGCAGTGGGGGCTGTGGGGTGGTGGAAATTACAGTGGGGGCTCTGGGGTGGGTTGGGGCTTCACAGTCATGGGGAGTGTGATGCCAGGGGGCTGGGGGCTCTCAGGGGGTGCTGTGCCTCTCACAGGGTGCGCCACTGGCCGTGGGGTGCTGCAGGGTATCCAGGGGTACAGAGCAGGCCTTGGGGGTCCCTGGGGGTCCCTGATCCCCTCCTCCTGCCACAGGCACGTTCACGGCACCAGTGCCCGGGCGGTACCTGGTGAGCGCGGTGCTGACGGGACACCGGGGCGAGGGGCTGGAGGCCGTCCTGTCCCGCTCCGGCCACGGCATCGCCCGCCTGGACTCGGCGGGGTTCCAGCCCGAGGGGCTGGAGAAGGGGCCAGTGGCTGCACAGGCCCCCAGCCCCGGTGCCCTCGGCGTCTTCAGCCTCCTGCTGCCGCTGGCGGCTGGCGAGACCCTGTGCGTGGACCTGGTGTCGGGGCGCTTGGCCCACGCGCCCGACGAGCCCCTCACGGTCTTCAGCGCTGCCCTACTCTACGACACCGACGAGCCCTAGAGCCACCGGGCCCCCGGCGGGGGCACAGCCGGGCCGGGGGGTNGGGTTTTGTACCCGTGGCTTTGGCTCCATCCCTCGCCCTGAGGGGGCTGGTGTGGGAAGGGGGCTGGTTCCTCTCAGGAATCACGGTGATCCCACCTGCCCCACTGCACCGAGCTCCACCCACGGCCCCAGCAGGGCTGTCCCTGTGCCCAGCATGGAGGGGGTTCGGAGTGGGGATGAAGGGGATTCCTGGCTGTTCTGGTGCTGGTGTGCATGGGATGGCATCAGGTTCTGAGCGTGCTGGGGGTGCCGCCACCTTCCTGGTGCTGGAGCACGCTCTGGTGCACCCCCTCAGCCCCAGATATGGGGTGTGCTGGAGAGGGGCTGGAGCTGATGGGGGTAATGGGCAGTGTTCCCTCTCTGGGGGGGGCCCTACAGTCCTACTTGCTGCTGAATTTGCCTCTGGGGGTGGTTTCGCCCCCTGCCGTGGGGGCTGCTGTGGGGTACCCCATTCCTCCACCTCATGGCTGTTCCTTGGCCTGTCCTGCCAGATCATCAGGGGTACTGTGCCCACTCATGGAAGGGGCGAGATGGTGGGTGTCAGGGCAGTAGCAGTTGTAGAACAGACTCCAGTTTGGGTGTATTTGGGGGTGTTGATGGTAGAACAGGCTCCATGTTGCATCTGGGGCACTTCGCACCTCCTTAGAACTTTAAGTGTTTGTGCTCATAGTTCCTGGGAAGATGATTCGGAGGGGAAACGTGAAGATTTGGGGCCAGGCACAGGGGGGTGTCCAAGCCCAGTTTGTGTCCCGCATGTTGTGGGAGTTCATTAACGGTGAGGTTGGGACTGAGGCTTTTGTCCTCAGGTGGTCTTGGCATCTTCAGTACCATCATCAGATGAGCTCCAGGGACATTGCCTGTGTCTGTCTGTCTGGTAACTGGAGGGTTTTTTAACAGTTCATTTGCGGGGGGCAGAGGGAGGTTGGTGTGTGGTTGTTCTGTTAATGCAACTCCAGTGTTGATGACATGTAAAAAGTGGGTGAAAAAACATCATTGATCACAGAATGGTTTGGGTGGGAAGGGACCTTAAAGCTCATCCCACCCCTGCCATGGGCAGGGACACCTCCCACCAGCCCAGGGTGCTCCAAGCCCCGTCCAACCTGGCCTTGGACACTCCCAGGGATCCAGGGGCAGCCACAGCTTCTCTGGGCACCCTGTGCCAGGGCCTGCCCACCCTCCCAGCCAACAATTCCTTCCCAATATCCCACCCATCCCTGCCCTCTGGCACTGGGAAGCCATTCCCTGTGTCCTGTCCCTCCATCCCTTGTCCCCAGTCCCTCTCCAGCTCTCCTGGAGCCCCTTCAGGCTCTGCCAGGGGCTCTCAGGTCTCCCTGGATCCTTCCCTTCTCCAGGTGACCCCCCAGTTCTCCCAGCCTGGCTCCAGAGCAGAGGGGCTTCAGCTCTGGAGCAGCTCCAGTCCCTCCTCTGGACCCGCTTTTCTTTGCAGATCAGTTTACCTTTGGATCAGTGGGATCCCTGCTCACAGCTGTGCTGGCACTGCACAGCCTGGCTCTGGTTCTGTCCCTCTGGAGTAGCAAATCTCAATGTGAACAGATTCTTTGGGAAATTTTTTCTCTGGGATGGCATTCCCATTGTGGGCAGGAGGTGGAGATCCAGAGCCATGATAGTAATTAATGGAGAGGAGGAAATTGAAACTGGGAAAGGCTCAGTCTTTCTATATTCTCCATCCGCTACAGTGGCTTTAGAACTCCCCATCTCACCCCGGGATCATCCCCGGGTGATGGTGGGTGCGGCCCCTCCCTGCTTGGGTGTAAAGGGAAGGAGATTCCTGCTGGTAGCCCTCAAAGATTTCCCAAATTGTGGGTTGTGACTATCGAGACCAAGGCCCCTTCTCAGCTGCACCCCCCACACTTCCCCAGTCAGACCAGTTCCCCTCACCGGTTCAGCCCCAGGTTGCCCATTGCAGAGCCTCAGATTTTGAGATCTTGTCTGAAGCTCCCTCTCCTCCAGCAACAAATTGGTGATATTGGCAGGATGGGAAACAGCTATGAGAAGCAGACAAAAGGCTCAGTAGAATATTTCTGGAGGCACAGAACACACGTTAAGACTGATGATCCTTGGCCAGTGGACACTTGGCGTGAGTGGGAAAGGACACAAGAGAAATTAGATAAAAAACGAAGATCGCTGAAAGATTTCAAAAGGAAAAACTGTCTTCAGTCATACACTGGCATTATGCTTAAAGGCTGTGTGGCAATGGAGAGAAAAAATGATGAAACTAATAATCTGAGCGATTAAATAAAAGAAAGAAAACGTGTAGATTTATCTTTACATTATCAAAATGACTGATTAAAACAATGATTAAAAGGGCCCAAGGAAAAGAAAAAAACTTGGAAGAAAGATTAGAATTGACATTTTTAAAATCCTCCAATCCTCTGGATGCTAGAAAAATAGGAATATTAATAGTATCACCCGTGGATTGGGATGGTGATATTTGGGAAAGCTGTGATGAAAATGCTGATGAGGGAGAATGGGATTCTGATGAAACAATTGAACCCCCACCTTGCAGAGAGGAAGAGGTTCCATAACTAAAAATGAGACCCATAATTAAGACCAACGTGTCTGAAAGACTTCAGGGAGGTCAGAGGAGGAACACGGTCAGAACCACTCCCTGGGAGCCCCTGCAATTAGCAAATCTACAGGAAAAATATAGACAAACACCAGGGGAGTCAGAAACTGAGTGTTTGTGGAGAGTGAGTCTCTCAAGGGGACATGGAATATTGCTGGATGGAATGGAAAGTACTGGATTCTGGGGGCCAGGAGTCTGATTAAATCTGGGACCTGAGCCTGCCGATCAACCCCATTCTGTAAGCAGCAGGGTTGCATAGTGGGCAGGAGGAATAAATGTTACGGAAAGAGGAGAACCAGTTCCATCCCCACACAGTCACCTCCAGAAATCTCTGTGTGCAAACACAGACACCCCAATCTCCACAGAGCTGGACACAGTATTAAGATCTCTCTTGAGAGGAGCCTCCACAATGTTACAGATGTGTTTAGTGGGATGAGGGGATGGAATCAGCAGAGACGTGAGGCATAATGAAGCTTTACAAGATCCACAATCCCAGAGGTGACAGATCCCCGTGTGGGCAGAACTCTTCCATGCTAAGGTAAAGTGTGCAAGGGAAATGGGCTGGGAAAACCATTCTGGGGCTGTTGAGAGGAGCCCAGAAACTGAAATGTGGACACCCCTGAATGACAGGTGAGGACTGTTAAACATATCCCATCCCAGAGAAGAGAAACATCCAAGCCCCTGCTCACTCACAGTAACGCTGAAATGAGCTGTGGAGGACCCAGTGACTTCAGGTGTTCCCAGTGCAGCTCTCAGGGGACACCCCACTGCAGACTTAGTCAAAGTAGTACAGAAAGGGAGAAACAAGAATAACAAAAAGCCTCCACAGGCAAAACACTCCCCAATCCTTTTGAGATAACAGAAACACAAAAGGGAAAAAACTGCTCAGCACCGGGTGACCCTCGGGCCTCATCACCTGGCTCACTGTGACCTATTAATGGTCTAATAAGGTTGGGCTCCATATCTACTTACCAGTAGGAGTGAGAAAATTACTCTTGAATTTTCTAGTTGATACAGGAGCCCAAGCATCTCTGATTACCCCCACAGATGCTGAAAAACTAAACTGAAGTTTTAAAAGGTCCATCTAACAGGATTCAATGGACTGAGTATTATATGTTGTACTGCCAAAGTGTGTTTATGGTTACCTGGGGAAAAATGACTGACCTCACACACCTTTGCAATCACAGATCATGAAGAAAACGTTTTAGGATATGATACCCTTAAAGGAAAACTTTGGCAATTACCCAACAGGCATGTTTGGTCATTTGGGCCCACCAAGCACTCCAGATAGTACATTTTCTGGAAAAAAGTAGAAAAATTGATGGATTAAAAATGGCTCCACTTTTATGTGCTTCTGCTGTGACCAATATCAAACAGTATGGTATTCCTCCTGCAGCCAAAGAAGGGATGGCAGTTCTAGATGTAAAAGATGTGTTCTCCATGGTTCCACTTCAGGAAGAATACAAATTTACATTTCCTTGAGAGGGAACACAATACTCGTTTAATCACCTGCTCCAAGGGGATCAGCAGTCACATAAAATTGCACACAAGGCTTCAGCTGAACTCCTTCAACAGCTAAAAATTCTGGAAGGGGCACAAATCTGTCAATATGTCAACAGTGTGTTGATAGGGGGTGAAGGAGAAAGGGCAATAAGAACAACAGCACAGGATATTTGGAATAAATTAAATAATGAGGAGGTAGAAGTGGCCCCTGCCAAATGCCAAGGACCTTCTAAAGAGGTAAAATTCTTGGGAATCTGGTGGGTTGCAGGCCAGGCTGTTATCCCAGGTACAAAATTAGATGCTATACCTACTCCTGCTACTAAAAAGGAACTTCAAAAGATCATGGGTACTTTAGGATACTGGAGAAATCATGATCCTGGATTTTCTATAATAGCAAGACCATTGTATGCATTAGTGAGGAAAAACCAGACCTGGAAGGGGCTTGATAGTTACAAACAGGCTTTGCAAACGCTGACAGAAGAGTTAAAAGCATATCAGTCACTTTGGCCAGTTCACCCCAGTGATCCTCTAATAGCTGAATGGGGTTTTGCTGAACATGGACTTACTGCAATATGTTCCAGAAAGGCCCTCATGAACCCAAATGGCCACTAGGGTTCAGCTCCACAGCATTAAAAGATACTGAGCAGAGGTATGCTGACTGGGAAAAGGGATTATTATCTCTGACCTGAGCTCTTAAAACAAGGAGAAAAAAATCTGGCAGCACTAATCTGTGCAGATCCAAGGACCTTTTAACCTGTTAGTCAGGATTAAGAAGGGCAGTGCTCCACCAGACGGGTTTTCACAGGGACCAACAGTACACAAATGGTGTGCATGTGTCACAGGAGTTATGGATCAAATGGATGTAACTGAAGGGCTGACAAAACCTACCAAATTACAGATATCTGTGACCCCAGATATGCTGGCTCTGCACCAGCCATGTAAACCTAGTCCTGTGCTTGATGCTCCTGCACCTACATCAGACTCTGGAGTTAAAGATGTCTGTTTTACTGCTGCCTCAGTCAAACTTAGTGACCATAAATGGGACCATAGAGCATTTGCTCTTAACATTCAGACAGGAATGGAAGTAGTAGGAGAAGGAATGGGAAGTGTACAGGTGGGAGAGTTGAAAGCTGTATCGCTGGCAGTAAAAGAGAAGGCAAGGACAGTATATGATTATTCCTATGCAGTGTGGGCTGGTGCCACACAGTGGTTGTGTCAGGGGGAATCATTAGATTGGCAAGTGAATGGAAAGGAGGTTTGGCAGAGGGAAGATTGGAATGATTGAACCTTTCAGACTGATTGGAACAACCAGGTGGATCAGATGACAAAAATCAAAAAGACGAAAATTGATCAGTTGGAAAATCCTCACCACTGGTACCGCTTGTGTGAGTGGCTACCCTGTAGATCAGGGCAAACTGGACAGGAAGCTTCACTTATTGCAGCACAAAGCAGAGAATGGCCATTGACCAGAATGATGGGTAAAGTCAGTCTCACATAATGTCCCCAAGTTAAGACTTGGACAAAATCATCCAGACCTGGCACTGTCTTTACATATGAAAAATAACAAGACACTCTGGTCCACTTGGCACATGGATAATATTGGCCCTCTGAGAACATCCAATGGTTATAAGGACCCACTGACAGGTGTGAGAGTGGTCTCTGGACTGTCATTGCCACTAAAAGCAGACATGCTGATGCCAAAGCCACTATTTCGGGACTCAGTAACTGGTTTTCCAGTCTCCGTGTCCCAGACTCTGTACAAAGTGACAATGGATCACACTTCACCATTGTGATGGTACAAGAATGGGCCAAAAGGGAAGGTATCAAGTGGGTTTTTCATGGTGGAGCTGGAAATGGTTTGGTGAAAGGCTCCCTGAGGCCACACGAACCTGAATGAGATAAAAGGTTCCCCTCTGTATTATATCAGATAAATAACTGATACAGACCAATGGGTTGCCCTGTTTCATGAGCTTTCTTGAGCCCTGTGTCCCTTGAATCAGCTCCAAATGATAAAATTGAGGCTCTTCAGGACAATCTCCAATGCCTGTAGGAAGGGACATTACTGTGGTTAAACAGCTGTTGAAACATCCTGATCTATGCAAACTGATACAACAACTTAAAAAGGACAGTGAAAAAGCATTAATCACTGTACATCACACTATAGGAAAAATACACTGTGTTCTGGAGTGAGTGAAAAGGGATGGAGAGTATCACGGGGTGTGGTGGTTTAGTTTTCTTGGTTTTGGTCTGGGCCTTCCCTAGTAACCAGGTTATAACTAAGGAAGTATTGCACACCATTCCTTCACGTAATCAGGGGTATATAAGATGGGGAGTTGCCNCCACACGTCAGCACCCCGCTCTGGGTCGTGGGGGGGGGAATGACTTGTTTGGATGGTCCTCAACTGCCACACATAGTCTGAATTTAATGTTGCACCCTGTTGTCATAATACTGTTATTGTTCAGAGTCTGGTTTTTATTAGCAATCGTTGTATATATGTGTGGTACCTAACCCAACAAATGAGGATACTAACCATTCCAGAAGTACATAGGTTGAAATAATAACAGCGTTTCTTGCCAGAATCGATAGCTAATTCTATATTATGCTCTGCTTAATATTGCTAACTAAATTGTAACTGATTTTTATAATAATTTTGTACATAAAAGTGTAATGTATGATCATAATACAGCTAACACCCTCAAGGCTGAGCCAAAGAGATTTGCCCACGGTCGTTGGTCTGGGTGAGTAACATCAATCTCTACTTAATAATTGTTTTCTTTTTTTGCTTTCTTTAGTGTAATTGCTTTAACGCAATTTCTTTCATGTAATTGTTTTAATATAATTGCATATATATAACTATACTATACTACACTACACTAGTAGTTTTATCTTCTATATTCTGTAGTAAATAATTCTGATTTAGATATTTTTGTCTAATCATTTATCATAATAAATAATTTATATAAATATATCTGATTTGCTGTCCTTAATCCTGTGAGACAAAGCTATGCAAAGGTTCAATCAATGTCTACAATTGCTTAGACTGTTGACAAAGTCTGGGGCTGAGATTGGATGCAGCCACACCCAGGGCTCCTCTCTGAGGAGGAGTTTAGAAAGCCAGGGGGTCCCTTCTGCACCCCGTGACTCAACGGGAGCTTCTCTAATAAACTTTGTCTGAAGCTCTCACTCCACCTGCAACACATGGAACTGCCCTGTAATATTTTCCAAGGCCCATTGGTGTTGCCTGACAACTACAGAAGGAGTAAAAATTATCTTAAACCCCAAAGCTATCTTTTGCATGTGTATTACTGACCCATTCTTGGTTTTGTTCAGGAGAACGTAGTTCCCACCGTGTCCTTCCCAGTAATGAAAGACGTGATTTAGGCAAATGGATGGGAGCCCTGTCCTGCCCCTTAGCCCAGCGTGCTGAGTCAGGCTCAACCATGAGTAAAACCTTCCACCAGAACATCCCCAAACTAATCCAAGCAGTGCAAGAGATCTTCTTGTCTTTAAAGTCCAGGTGTCATTATGGTCATCAAGTACATTTGCAGCTTGAAATTGGCCAGAATTACACAGCAGGTCTTTTTAAATTTTTAAATCCCACTGAGGGGTACCCCCAACAGATCCATGTCACGTATTAAGGAGTGTATTTTCTCAATCAGCCCAGTCTCAAGAAGATCCCCAGGTCCCGTAGCACAATTAATTACCTTTGCACACTGAAACAGGTGTGAATGGTTTTGTTAGGGAGAAGTGTTCATGTACTTCAAAGGCTCTAAAATAGGGTTCTCTCTTGACCACACCCACATACAGTTGTAAAAATTTTATAGGTAACGCTCCTCTCCCACTGGGTAATTCTGCACACCATGAAAAATTAACCTTTGGCACATATGGTGCTTCTTAATAATCCAGTTGTCTTAGTGGGTGAGAAATGGGATCAAAAGGGAAAGACTGACAAGGAGCCTTATTAGTCAGGGATTTTGGAATTCGATACATCCCTGGTAATAGTACCCTAGTACCTTCAACAAGGCTATCTATGCTACAAAGTTTTCATACAAAATACAGAAAAGTTCTCACACAAAAGGTTTTCATGCAAACACATCTTTACATTGGGCCCACACTCTATTCTCCAGGGGCCAGAGCACAGCTCTGCTGTAATTTAATCCTGACAAAAAAAACAAAACTGTGGCTTTACTTTGTTGGTGACATAAGTGAAATTATGATCCCTTTCAAATTTAGTTGTGTTATCTCAGGTTGCTTTTTTTTTTTTTTTCAGTGGGCAAATCACCCTCATCACCTTCCTTTCCAGTTGCTGCCACAGTAAATTGCACTCACAGCTGAGAAGTGTGTGTGGTGCAGAGTGAACTGTAGTTACCACACAGATTAGCACAAATAAAAGAAGTGAGGTGATGTTAAAAGTCCTTAGGACACGTGGTAGGAAACCCAATAGTACATCAGATATGTTCAAGTGGGAATACAAGTCTCTGATTTACTTTGGAATGTCCAATAACATTATAATATCTAATAATGATAGATAACATCTTTGGTTTCAAAAATGGTTACAGGTAGAGTTGTGTGAGAGCTGGTAAAAGGCTTTCTTGTATTTTATTCATGCCCCATTTGTGTCCATGGCTGTCCTTCCTTCTGGTCTAGGAAGCATTTCCCCTCTAACATTTTGTTTTGTTTAAAAATTTAGCCAAATCATCATAGATATAAAGCCTTCCAAGGCAGAACATGAAAGGTTAATACATATTTATATGATCCCAAATATACATAAACCCTTGTAACAAATCACAGGCTAAATTTAGTTGAATTCCCTGATTCTCAATTGGTTGAGACAAAATTATACATCCATAAGACAAAAGGAAAAGTTTTACCCGCACCATTCTTTTTCTAGTAAAAAGACAAAATAAACTTAGCAAAACTCAAACTAAGAATACATAAAGTGGTCTGTCTTATGTAATCCTACTAATATTTGGTGTCCCAACAAGTTGCTTGTGATATTAAAACCACAAAGAAATCACAAAACTTAATAAACTGATAATTATGGAGGCATTTGAAAGCTTCATCAGTTCCACAGCTCAATGTCACCTGTTAGCAGGTTCCTATTAAAAGAAATGTGAAAGTTTTGCCTACTACAGACCAATTATGAAAAAGAAAACCGATAAATTAAAGGGGCCTAGGGCAGAGTGATTCTCACACCTCCCTGGAGCTTTCTGTGATGTTTCTTGTAAATCCACTGGCTGGGCCCCCGCGGGGCTGAGGGGACCCAAGTGTTGGATTCCTCATGGGGGTCATGCTCGGGAGTAACTCAGGTCCTTGGACCTTCAGTGGGGGTGTGCTGGCACCATTCCTGGGAAAGACAGGAGGGAGGGGTTAGTCCAGGCAGGTTCCCCTGAGCAGCTCAAGTTTAACAGCCTGGACTTGATACCTCTCAGGTGGAATCTCACCTTCTATGTCATGAAGCGTTTGCTTCACTGTTGTTGTTGTTGCTTCCCCCAGCTTTTCCGGAGGTCTCCTCTAATGAATATCATGTCCTGGGAAAATGAGGCTGCTTATGGAAGTTCAACAAGTGCAGCCTGTGCAGTTGTGTGTGAACGTTGGTACCCCTGCGGGGGCTAATACAGGTGTACTGCCCTTCCTTCCAGGTAAGGACCAACTGAGCCTTGTCGTGTTTCCAGCATGGAACACATCTTTGCAATCTCGCGTCGCCATCCATGAGCAGGACACTCTCTGAATTTGAGTTACCATTTCCACAAGATTGAGCACAGCAGAGATAAAAGGCGCAGTGTTGGCATTCAACAGCCTGTAATAAACTGTCCAGACAGAAGAATTAGAAGGGGAGTGTGAGACCACCCTGTCACTGCCCAACCCTGTTGGTGCCTGTATTGTGGCTGTTGGGTTTGTGGTGTTGGGTTCTGCAGCTGTTAGTGGGGCCAAATCAGCTACAACTTCAGAAATTCCATTTCGCGCTGCAGCAAAAATCCAGCACTGAGATACAGCAGCAATGCCTGAGTCAGGGAGTGCAGGCACTGCTTGGAGCAGCTACACTGCAGTCTCTGGACTTCTTTAAAGATTAGCAGACTGTTGCTTCTCACCCAGGAGCCATAAATTGACCGCAGCAGCTCAGCAGATAACACTTGCTCTGTTTCCTCCAGTGATTTTAACTCTTTGCTGTCCAGGTCACACACTCAGCTTCTCAGACTCTCACTGCATTAATAATTAAATGTTGCACTTCCGTACCTCTTAGAAATTTTATTAATTATTGGCAAGAACCAACTGGAATCCAAATGTATGGGGTGCATGGATAAAATTCTACTTGCTGGATTTCAGTCTCACCTGATTTACTGGCAAATGTCGATATCTCAGTCGCTGTATATGGCACTGTTTTAGTAGCAGTTTACTGACCCTGACAATCATCAGTTTTAATTAAGGGTCGTAATGTTACTGCGCTCCTCAATATCCGTGTTCGTGTGTCTGTTCTCACTTGTCCTTCTCCGTATGTCTACGTGAGGTGTGTCCATGTCCCTGTGCCAGTGTTCATGAGGGGGGCGCATGTGTCCGTGTGTCCAGGGGTGAGTGCGTGGGTGTGCACGCGTGTCTGTGTCTGGATACGTCTCCATGTACACGTGTGTGCCCATGTTCCCGTGTGTCCCTGTGCCCCTGTCCCCGTGTGCCCCTGTCCCCGTGTGTCCCTGTCCCCGTGTGTCCCTGTCCCCGTGTGCCCCTGTCCCCGTGTGTCCCTGTGCCCCTGTCCCCGTGTGTCCCTGTGTCCGTCTGTCCCTGTCCCCGCGCTTTCCCGCCATGTGCGCGGGGCGGGGGGCGTGTCCCGCACCATCGCGCCCACCGATCGCACCGCCCCCGGGCGCTGATTGGCTGAGCTGCGGGGGCGTGGCCGGGGTGTGGCTACGGCCGCCGGTGCCGGGGCTGTGCCGGTTCCCGGTCCCGTTCTTATTCCCGGTCCCAGGGCGGTTCCCAGTTCCGGTCCCGTTCTTATTCCCGGTCTCGTTCCCGGTTCTGTTCCCGTTCCTGTTCCCGGTCCGCCACCGCAGCGGTCCAGGATGGCG
>VWZF01002831.1:67435-78187 GCA_013396755.1 Sclerurus mexicanus
CTCGGTCCACCAGGACAGCCACCTGCAGAGATGGGGGACAGGTGAGGGCCTGGCCCAGGGACTCCGAGATGCATAAGGAACCATCCCCATGGGACCCACCACGTCAGGGTCTGGGCGCCTCCCAGCCTCTGTCAGCACTTTGCCCAGCAGCTGCAGCAGCTCCAGCCCATCCAGGCGCCCACTCCGGTCATGGTCATGGAGCACAATGAGGTAGAGCAGGGCTGTAGGGCACAGGGACGCCATGGGGCTGGGGTCCCTGACCCCACCAGCCCCTCGGCCCCCCATCAGGCCCCATGGCCTTACCCTGTTCCCGTGTCATGGACTCCACATCCTGCTCTGGTGGCCCCAGGCTCTGCACAGCACTCCGCAGCAGCCTGGAGGGAGCAGAGCTGAGGGTGGGCAACACCACACCTGCCCCATGGTTCCCCCTGCCCCACGGGCAGCCGGGCACTGCCCGAGACTCCCCCCCCTCCCACATGCACAGCCCTGGGTTGGGCTGGGGGTCCCTGTGCTGTGGGACTCCCCAGGGCAGGGACTCACAGCAGTGCTGGTGGCTCTGGGCTCAGTGGGTCAGGATATGGATCCGGTATTGTGGCCGTGGAGGGCTCGGGCCTGGCCAGGAGAGGGGGTGTTACCTGTGCCCCTGAGGGGGCTGCTCACACTGGCCTGACATTCCTCCACCCAGAGCCACCATGGCCCCCAAGTCCCAGCCCTCACCGTGCACCTCCGGACCCCTGTGCCCACCCACAGCCACGTGCCCTGGCCACGCCCACGTGCCTCACCTGCACCCCCTCTATACCTGTGCTCCCCCCACGCCCAGGTGCCCATCTGCTCCCATGCACTCGACTCGCACCTGTGCCCCTATATCCACATAAACCCCCACATCTCTGCCTGCCTTTAACTATGTCCCCCCGTTCCCCTGCCCCCCATACCTGTACCTCATACCTGTACCCTACATACCTGTGCCCCCCCGCCCTGGGGGCGGCCTGTCCCACTGGCCCCAGCTGCAGCAGCAGCAGGGTCAGGGTCACCGGTGAGTTCCTCATCCCACGATCTCGGGCTGCAGCGGAACGAGGGCGGAGGGTCGGGGGCCCTGGGCCGTGGGAAACCGGCCTTAGGAGAGGTGCGGGGGCTCCGGAGCTGGCCCGGGTTGCAGCGCGTTGCGGACACGCCGGCACGGACGGGAGGGTGCGCGGCACAGCGCGGCGAACGCGGCATGCGTGGCACCGGCTGGTGCTGGTCACCCAGTGCACGCCCCTGCCCAACACCCTCAGCNGCACAAGCACCACCGAAGGCCTGGGTCAGCCAGTGCTGGTATCCATGCCCCACTGGCTGTGGGGAACTCCAGGAAGACCCCCGAGGGCATGGACAAGCATCCCTGAGGCCAGGGCCAGCCCCCCCGGCCCCCGCCCCCCACAGGGTAAACACTGTCCCAGAGTGCCACCAGTGCAACACCCCCAGTTCTGGCCCTGCTCCCCCGGCACAGACACAGCATTTTCTTCGTGCTCCAGTTTAATGGCCGTAGCAGGGTGGGGGGCTGGCAGGACCCCTTCCTTCTGGGGCAGGAGGCCCCGGTGTCTGGCAGGCCCCTCTGTCCTGGGGCCAGCCCTGCACCGCTGCCAGCACAGTACCACCGGGCCAGGCCCTGGGCAGCTCCCTGGACCCTTGTGCACTCCCCGAACACCAGCGGGGGTGGTGAGGCCGAGGCTGGTCCCTTTTCTGTTTCACAGTCTGTCTGGAGTGGGTCAAAGCTGGGGGGTCCCTCCGGGGGCTGCAGGGCTACAGGAAGCCCGGGAAGGCGAGCTGCAGCAGCAGGATGGTGGCCACGATGAGCCCAGCACAGAGCAGCAGCAGCAGCCAGACCGGGAGGGAGCCTGTGGGTCAGAGAGGAGTGAGAAGGGCAGAGGTACCCCAGCCTCCAGGCAGCCCCATAGCAGCCCCAGGACGTACGGCGGGTGGGCAGCAGGTGCAGCTTGCAGCGGCTGTCCACGGCCACACTGAGCAGGGCGGCCTCATGGCCACCCAGCAGCTCCTGCCCAGGCTGGCTTTCAGGGACAAAGGCCACATCGGTCACCACAATGCCGTGAGCCTCCTTCACGTAGTACAGCCTCTGGGGGGAACAAAGGGGGTGAGGGTCTGGCTGCGGGGCACCAGAGCTGCCCCACACTCCCTGCCCAAGCTCACTTGCAGGGAGAAGGCGATGTGGATGGCCACGGAGCCTGTCACTGTGCCCAGCCCCAGGAAGGTGCCCGAATCACTAGAGGGGGAGAGCAGTGAGTGGGGGCTGTCACAGCCCCCACCCCACTCCCACTGGCCCCAGGGTACCTGATGGAGAGGCAGGAAATGACCTCAGAGCCACAGGGCCGTGTCAGCAATGGCAGGAAGCTCTTCCCATCCCACTTGGTCAGGTAGCAGGGTGGGGGGCGGCGCTCCCGCTTGTGGGGCACCTGCACCGTGTAAAGCCGCAGTGCCCCAGCACTATCCTCCACTGTCCCAAACCTGCGCAGGGGAGAGGGGGACATAAGGCACAGAGGGAGCACGGGGCTCTCCTGGCATCTGGATCCCTCCCCACTGTCCCCCTCTCAACCGAACCTTAGCCCCAGACCCCTCTCTACAGACCTGACACAGACAGGGCTCACTACAAGGCAACAGCTGGGGGTAGCCCATCCCCAGCTCTGGTGGCCCATTCCCAGCCCCATGGCCCACCCCCAGCCCTGGTGGCCCATTCCCAGTCCCCACCCCGTGTCAGCTCTCACCGGCAGGCCTGGTAGCGATAGGCCTTGTCAGGGATGCCAGGCAGGTTCTCATGCCAGCGCAGCCCTGTCACCAGCTGGTCCTGCTGCCACACGCAGCATTGGAAGTCCCTCCCTGCTGTCACGACCTGCCACACAAAGCACAGGGGTCAGAGGCTGCTCTTCTGTGGGGCCAGGAAGTGGCAGGGCTGCTCAACACCCACCTTGTTGTCAGGGCCAAGTGCAATGTCCTCGATCTCCCCATCGTGCGCTTTGAACTCCAGCATCTTCTTCATGCTGGGGAACTGCGGGGGCAGAGCCGGTGTGGGCGTTGGGCAGGGGCCAGGCCCTGCTGCAGCCCCAGGCAGGTGTGGGGGGGAGCAGAGTTAAGGAAGTATTCCTGATCCAGCCACCCCTGCCCGACACGTGCTGGCACCAGCACGGCAATGCCGGCCTCTGCTCCCTGTGCCCACCTTGGCTGGCCCACATCCCACCAGCTTTCTGTGCCCCCCCAGCTCCCTGTGGCCCCTGGCCCCCCATGCCCACCTCCCAGAGGCGCAGGAAGCCATCAGCCCCGCCGGTGGCGAGCAGGGCACCATCGCTGCTGAAGCGCACAGCCTTCTGCAGGGCATCGGGGCTGAAGTCGGTGCGTACGCGGTGCAGGCTCTCCACCCTCACCTCACGGGTCCGGCCCTGTGTGTCCGCCGGGGCTGCCCCGCTGGGGCCACGCCGCCGCCGCGCCCCCTTGTCCCCACTGCCTGCACTCGGGACATGGGGCTGGCAGGGTGGGCATGGGGGAGGCCAGAGCAACGCCCATCCTCACAGCCCCACACCCTGCCCCACAGCACCCAGGGCAGGCACAGGAACAGATCCAGGGGGCTTCCAGCGCACTACCCGTCCCCAAAACACCCCCAAGCTCCTCATACGCTATCCCACAGCACCCAGGGCAGGCAAGGGGGAGACCCAGGTGGGCACGTGGGGGTCCACAGCTGAGCCCCATCTCCAAAGCACTCCACAGCCTCTGGCCCACGGCACCCAGAGCAGGAACAAGGACGGGTCCAGGGCAGTGCCCACCCCCAAACCACTCCCCAGTCCCCCACACCCTGCCCACTGCACCCAGGAGAGGTACAGGGAAGGGTCCAGGGAGGGCACAGGAGGGTTCCAGGGCAGGGTCCCATCCCCAGACCTCCCTAGGCAGCCAGGGCAGGCACAGGGAGGTGGGCCCAGGACAGGCATGCAGGGGTTCAGGGCAGTACCCCATTCCCAATCCACCCCGCAAGCCCTCAGCTCCCTACACCCTGCCCCACAGCACCCAAGGAAGGCATGGGGAGGGTGCATTCAGAGTGGATATGGGGGTGTCCACAGAATACCTCATGTTCCAAACACCACCTAGTCCTCCCCACAGCACCCAGGGCAGGCACAAGGGGGGAGTTCCAGGGCAGTGTCCATCCCCAGAGCACCCCACAGATGCACAGCTCCACAGCCCATCCCCCAGTCTCCAGGGCAGGTGCCCCACACAGACTCGCGGTGAGTGGGGGTCTCACCGTCGCGCCCGGCCGTGCTCGGGCCCTCGGGCTCCTGCAGGCTGAAGCGCAGAATGTGGCAGCTGTTGTCCTGCCCGGCGGCGATGACGTCCCCGGCCAGCGCCATGGTCATGGTGGCGCGGGTCTCGGTGTCGTGGCAGTGCAGCAGCGACGCGCTGAGCTGCCCCTCGATCTGCTCCAGCTGCAGGAAGTGCTGCGGGGCGGGGGGGCTCAGCCACGGCCCCGCGGGGCTGTGTGGAGGCCGGGTCCCCGGGGACACCCCCGGGCTTCCCGCACCCCGCCCTGCTCAGGCCTGCCCCTACACACACCCGGGTCCCCCAGACCCCCCGGCTCCCCCCGTGCCCAACCCCGCGCACCACGCCATTGCGGATGCCGGTCTTGGCGGCGCCGCCGCCGCCGGCGGTGATGGCGAGGGCCCGCCGCGGGTGCAGGCTGACGGTGTAGAGCGGGAACGGCGCCCGGTACAGCTCTGCGGGACGCCGCGGCGCCATGACAGCGCCGTGACGTCAGCACGGCGGGACGTCATGGCGCCGACACGTCATCGCGCACCACCCCGGGCCGGGCGGGGCCCCCGGGGGGCGTGGCCTGGAGCGCGCGTCCCGGAGTCACGTGTGCCGGGGGACAGCGGGGACACCGGGACTGGGGAGACAGAGGTCCCGTGTCCCAGAGGGGTCTCGGGGTACAGTGGAGCCCCCCACTGACTGCGGAAATGGGGGACCTGTGGGCTCCTGGGGGATGGTTGGGGATACCCCAGTTCCGGGGAGATGGGGGTCTCATGTACCCTGTGGGCTCTTGGAGGACAGTGCAGAGATCCCATGCCTTGGAGAGCTGGGGATCCCAGGGTACAGCAGGGATGGGGCTGTTCTGAGGCCCCTCCGACACCTGTGCTCCAGAACCGTTTATTGGGGGGACACTGAACACAGAGATGGGTGACGGGGGGCTGGGGGGTGCACTCAGCACCCCGAGGGGTCCAGGCAGCCCCCAGAGCAGTGTGTAAGGCACGTGGCCGGGTGAGGCCACTGGGCAGTGTCCCGACCTGGCAGGGGGCACTGCTCCAACACCCTCCCCACATGGTCCCAAAGTCCCCCTGGGGGGCAGCCCACTGAGCCCCCTGCAAGGACCCAGCACTCCATTATTTGGCACCCCCTGCCTGTCCATGGGTGCCCCCCAGCCGGGGTGGTGTGGCCGAGACCCCCATGCCTGGGGGGTCAGAAGGAGGTTTCCTGCAGGGCGTAGGTGGGGGCTGTGGCACTGCGGATGTACCCCTGTCCTTCCTCCTCCTCCTCCTCCTCCCGCTGCCCAGGGGGGCCCACGCCATTGGGCACCCCATTGCTCTTCTCCTTGGCGTCTGTATGGCTGGGGGTCTGTGGGGACAGAGTAGGGGGCAGGGGTTGCCCAGCAGAGGCAGCTGGGGCAGGCACCCACCCCATGCCCTCCTCCCTCCCAGGTGCTGAGGTCTGTTCCTCACCTGGGCAGGGTCGCCTACCCTGCAGCAGAGCCACTGCCAGATTTTGGGGGGCAGGCAGCAGAGCAGCCGGGGCACCACAGGGGAGATGGTGCGGGGGTCCAGAGCTGCTGGTGGCGTGGGGCCTGGGGAGAAGAGGAGAGGTGAATGGCATGGGGGAGATCATGGCAGCCCCCCACCTCCCCACACTCACCAGTGAGCAGGCTGACCAGGACCCCGACCACGATGACGGTGGTGGAGTTGTGGGCGCTGTACCACATGTAGGACAGGCTGTAGAACTGCTGCAGCCCCGTGCGGCTGGGGGACATGGGGGTGAGGAGGTGCACAGAGGAGCACCCCCACATCTCACACCCCCCATTCCTGAGACCCCCATCCCGCTCACCTCGGGGTCGGTGTGGGAGGCAGCAGAGTGGTAGCCAGGACAGTGGTGAGGTTGCCCACAGTGGGCAGTGCTGTGCTGTTGGGTGTGGGGGGGCTCCCCCCAGTCTGCCCCATGCTGCTCAGCAGGCTGCCAATACCCACCCAGAAGGCCATGGCCAGCCCAGCTAACAGCCCCACGACGGCACCCTGTGACAAGGGACAGGGAGGGCACTGGTCCCCAGCCAGGCCTGAGCTGCCCCAGACCTCCCCACCAGCCCCTGTGGGGCTGAGGGACACTTCTGGGATGGAGGGACACACTCACAAACTGGGGGACACACTCACAGGTGGGGGGACACTCACCTTGGGGTTGGCACAGGGGAAGAACATGCCAAGGCAGAAGAGCCCCAGGAGTGGCCCTCCCACCATGCCGAAGATGCTGATGGCCGCCTGCAGGAACACAGCCCTCAGTGCCAGCCCCACGTCCCCGGGGGTGCTGGAGTTGGGGGTTCCTCACCGCATTTGGGGTGTTGGAGCCAGGGGTCCCACAGTCCCATCCCTACCTGCAGCACAGGTCCCAGCATGGAGGACACGTACGCCATCCCGAGGCACAGCAGCCCATAACCAAGAGCTGAGGAGGGGAGAGGGGGTCACGGCGGTGCTGGGGACCCCCCTGCCACACCAGCTCCCCACCTGCCCGCCTGGCTGCCCCCTGGCCGCTCACCCAGTAGCTTAGAGAGCAGCGTGGCCCGTGACTCTGACAGCCCAGGGAAGTGCGGCCGCACCAGGTCCTCCATGGTCACCGTGGCCAGTGAGTTGAAGGCAGAGGAGATGGTGCTGAGGAGGAGAGGGAGTGGGAGGGGGCTCGGGCGGGACTCCCGAGCCGCTGCCCCAGGGCCACCCGCTCACCTGAGGGAGCCGCTGAAGAGGCAGGCGACGAAGAGCCCAGGCAGCCCTGGCAGGTCCTGCAGCACGTCCATCACGAAGAACAGCACCAGCTGGGGCAGGAGGTCAGTGCGGGGTCAAAGTAGCAGGAGAGACACGGGGAGGGGGTCTGCACCCACCTGGTCAAAGGAGCTGCTGTGCTGGGTGGGCCTCAGTGGGTGCTCCCGGTCGTAGACGAACATGACGAGGCCTGTGAGGCAGCTGAGGCAGAGCACGATCTGCTGGCAGGGGAACACGGCGTAGCAGGAGCTGTGGGCACCGGGCGGGCATCAGAGGTGGGGGGTGGCAGGGGGACCCATTCCTGCAACGGGAACCCCCAGCCCCAGCCCCACTCACAGCTTGGCCTCTCGCTCGCTGCGGGCGCTGAGGTAGCGCTGCACCTGTGCCTGGTTCACCCCATACAGCGACAGCATCATGAAAACCCCACCCACAGCTAAGGTCCAGAAGGTGTGACGCTCCAGGGGGTTGGGGTCCAGGCTGTGGGGAGCACCAGGAGGTTATGGTGATAGGTCCTCACCGGCACCCCACGGGGAAGGGAGCAGCAGGGATGGACCCGCTTGGTGGGGGTTCCTCTCCCCTGCCAGGCTGCCCCATGTGTCCTCACGGCGTGACACAGGGGTCCTGGTGGATCACTTACTCAATGCCAGCGATCTTGCCCTCCTGTTGGGCCACGTGCCAGACACGGGCCATGCCACCCACCCGCTGTGCGCCCACCACGATGACAGCCAGCTGCCCTGCCAGCATCACCAGCGTCTGGAACACGTCCGTCCAGATGACAGCCTTCAGCCCACCCTGAGGGACACACCGTGCCCATCACGGCAGGGTCATGGCGGGGACACAGTCACTGCAGGGTCATAGCGCCCATCACCCCAGCAAAGCAGGGACTCACCAGTGTAGTATAGAGTGTGCAGACCAGCCCCATGGTCAGCACTGCACTCCAGAGGTCAAAGCCTGTCACTGAAAGCGGCAGAGGCCATTAATGGAGGGGAGGGGCAGCAGCCTCCCAGTATCACCCCCTGCCTGTCCCTCCTTACCTGCGTTGAGGGCCAGCGCCGGCGCGTAGAGCACCACCCCCATGTAGATGACCTGCGGGACGGGAGTGCACTGCTGAACCATGCCTGGGCCCCCAACCCCTGCATCCCCCACACTCCCCAGTCCCACTCACCATCTGGAAGATGAAGGTGACAGTGCCGAGGACTCGCACGGTCTTGTTGAAACGCAGCTCCAGGTACTGTGAGGGGAGAGGTCAGGGCACTGTCCCACCTGGCCACAGGATGCCCTGCACCCCTATGTTCCCCCTGCTGCCCCCGCTCACCTCATAGGTGCTGGTGATGCGCAGGCGGTAGAAGACGGGGATGAAGACGTGTGCTGGGATGAGCAGCCCCAGGAAGTAGGAGCAGCCGAGGAACCAGTACTCGGTGCCGAAGCGATAGATCTCGGCCGGCACACCCAGTATGGCCACAGCAGACTGGAAGGTGGCCAGCAGGGACAGGGCGACAGGCAGACAGCCCATGTCGCGGTTGGCCAGCAGGAACTCCTGTACCGTGCGCTGCTGGTTGCCACTCAGTGCATAGAACAGTCCGATGGCCGACGACAGCACCAGCAGCAGCACAAAGATGGTGTAGTCGATGGTTGTGAACTCCATGGTGAGCGTGTCTCTGTGCCACTGCCCTGCTGATGCTGCTGCTGCCCAGCCGCCCGCACCCTGCCAGCCTCATGGGTACACTGAGCCCCGGCAGCCACCCCGGCAGCACGGCCTGGCCGGCATCGCCCCGGCGCTGGCAGCTGCGGGAAGGACGTGTCAGCACTGCAGGGACCTTCGCTCACTCTGTCTTGGCCTCAAGGACCCAGCGTGGCGGGAACTCAGTTGGACCCTCCTCCTCCTCCTCCTCCCCCCTCTGGGCCAGGCTTGGCCACCCCCGGGCGGCCCCACCTGCCCTGCTGAGGGGAATCCAAGTGTCTCCAAAGAGCACTGAGGCCATGGTTGTAAAAACAGTCACACCCAGGCCCCCGCAGCACCGGCCCCACCAGAACCGGCCAAACCCAACACAGCCGCCCCCAGAGCAGGACAGCCCTGATTCCACAGGAGCCAAACCCAACCCAGTCACCCCAGAGAAGAACAGCCCCAATCCCACAGGAGCCCAACCAAACACAGCCGCCTCCAGAGCAAGACAGCCCTGATACTGGTAGTGCTGGTCCCACCAGAGCCAAACCCAACAGGGCCACCCCCGGAGCAGGACAGCCCTGAGCCAGGCAGTGCCAGTCCGACCAGAGCCAAACCCAACAGGGCCACCCCCGGAGCAGGACAGCCCTGCCAAACCCAGCCCGGTTCAACCGCCCCAGCACTGCACAGCCCCAGCAGAGCCGCCCCTGGCACAAGAGCCCGGCCCCGGCACCAGCCGGGACCCACCGATGGGGCTGGGGAGAGCAGCAGCAGAGCCTGGTCTGCACCAGTGAGGAGGGGCAGGAGGAGCCCCCACAACCTCATCCCGGAGAGCAGAGGCTGGCCAAGGTGACCCCCCCATGGCCAGGGACAGCCAGCTAGACAGAGCAGGACTGGCAGCCTCAGGGGCTCCAGGCACCAAACAGGTAGAGCAAACACCTGAGCAGTTGCCGGCTCTGGTACTTCACCCTACTCACAGGGGGATGCCCAGGGCCCCCCGAGCTCTGCCTCCACCCTGACTCCAGCCCCTGTAGAGCAGGAGGAGGCAGCCAGGCAGACATCCCCCACCCCTGCCTCCCCGAGGCGTGCAGGGCACTGTGGAGGGCTGGGAGTAGCAGGTGTCAAGGAGCAGGGGGTACGGGGTGCCAAGGACTAGGGAGTACGGACCGTGGAGGAACCTCATCCCGGCCAGGAAAGGGGTAGAGTCTGCAGGGTACCTCCCATCCCGGCGGGGCAGGATTAGGGGCACAGGGAGGGCGACGCTGGGCTGGGGGTGGCAGGCAGGGGGTGGCACTGTGCCCGCCGTCATCCCCGGAGGAATGCTTGCCTGAGGAATGCTCGGAGGGATTAGGCTGAGCCCCTCCTGGCACCCCTGGCACAGGCTGCTCAGCGGCGGCAGCGCCGAGGTGTCCGGGCGAGGAAGGAGGTGAGGGGGCAGCGCCTGGGCCGTGCCGGCCCTGCACAGCCTCCCGGGCAGGGTCCAAGGTCACCCCCCGCATTCCCCCGCCCAGACTAAACACGGGCTGTGGCCCCGAGGGACACCCGCGGGCCCCGCGCCAAGGCTCCCGTGCCCCGGGGGCTCCTCGGTGTCCCTGAGGCTCTGCTGCCGCCAGCCCCGGTGTCCCCGTGCCCCGTCACCCACTGACCCCGAGTCCCGGCGTTCCACATGTCCCCGTCACCCAGTGACCCCGCCGGGGTTCCGCTGCCCCCTCTCCCAGGGGGTCTCAGTGTGTCCCCTTCGAAACTCAGCACTCCCAGCCCTAGGTCCCCCTTCGCCAGCCCGGGGTGCCCCGTGTCCCCGGGCCGTGAACCCGCTGCCGTGTCCCTGCTGTCCCCAGCCTGCCTTCCCCGAGTCCCTGGTGTCCCCAGCCCGGGGCTCTGCTCCCCATCCCCGGTGTGCCCGGTACCCCTAACGAGGGGCTCTGCTCCCTATCCCCGGTGTGCCCGGTACCCCTAACGAGGGGCTCTGCTCTCCACCCCCGGTGTGCCCGGTACCCCTAACGAGGGGCTCTGCTCTCCACCCCCGGTGTGCCCGGTACCCCTAAC
>VWZF01002832.1:1537-23623 GCA_013396755.1 Sclerurus mexicanus
TGTTTCCCTGTGGCCAGGAGGGGCCTTTGGGTCTCTTGGCATTTGGCCAATTTTCAAACGGTCACACCCTCCTATTCCATCTCCCTAGCCAGGAGCAGGACAACTGGCGGACACTGTGGGCAGCCCCTGCTACAAGCATTTGGCACTTCTCTGGGGCTGGAGATGGGACAGGACATCAGCCCACAGGCTGGGCCAAGCCTAGGTCCCACTGTCAGTCCCAGCCTGGCTGTAAGGCAGCAAGACAGTGGCTCATGAGGGGACAAAGGGCTGAGGGCAGGTCCTGGGACTGGTGTGGCCTGGCCACTGTCTCCTTCAGCACTCCTGGAGGCTCTACCCTTAACCTGGTGGGATGAGGATCTCCTTGACTGTAATGATCCTGAGCATGATTACCCCCAGCACCTGCAACCAAATCCTATTGGGAATATACACTTAGTGCCCAGGTGTTTCTACAGAAATATTTTAAACAGAGGAGGGGGTAAGCTATGCTGGAATGTATATGCAATGTTGTGTTACATTTGAGAAATTTGCAAGGGTCCCCTCTAATAATGACCATCAGTCTGTTCCTTTTCCTCCTCATCTTATTAACTGCTATACCTGGGTTTCAAGAGCAGACTACATTTCATGTATTGTCATGCGAGGTAGATCAACCAAGTGTGTTGCAGCAAGTCAAGGTCAGCGGAAAGGAGGATGACAGTCTGCTGGAAGGCCTATCTGCCCATTGCAAAGACTTCTAGTTCAGAAAGAGATATTTCTTCACTGGGGATCATGTTGCCAGCCAATCTGAGATGTCAGTGATATGTATGGTACTGTGGTGGACATGTTCTGGAAAATACGTTTGGCTGGCTTGGTGAGGAAGTGCTTGCAGGAAACTGCTTCTAGCAGACTGGGGTACACCCTCATCTTGTGCTAACCAGTCTCACTTTGAACTTCAGAGTTTAATCTGATTGTTTCAACCTCTTTCTAATTATGTAGGTGACAGTTATTGCCCTTCTATTAAGCCTGCCATTTTCCAGGTCTTTGTTCACCCCTCCAAAACCAAAAAGAAAAAAAAAAAAAAAGAAAAGAAAAGATATTTGTATTAAGTATTAGCCCTGTCTTTTCCCTGGGCCATTTTTGCGAGAACAAGCTGAGCTAATAGCCAACAGAACTCTGGTGAATTGAGGAATCTGCATTTACTCTTCACTCTTTTTTTTTTTTTTTCCTCAAAGTTTCACTAAGCAAAGATCTATCTTAGTAGTTCATTTTGAACTGGTATCAGACATGTCAAGATGTGAAGGGAGTAAATCAAGTTTAGTTTTCTTAACATTTATTCATATGATCCTGAAAGATTTATAGCAATTTATTACAGTGAAGGATAGGACCATGGCAGTGAAGGAAAGTTCACTCATTATTTTTCCATTCTGAAATCTGCACATGCTTTCTCCAGCACATAGTTTTGCAATGACTTTTTTATGTCGTTCTCTGTTTTGGGCAGAACCCAGATATAGCTGCTGCAAATGATTTCTGGAGCTGTGGAAACACTCTGGTTGCTAGGTGGAGTCTCCCTCACAGGATATAAAGGCATTGAGAACTCTGTGTTCCTTTATTCCTGACTGTGGAGCCGTGCAAAGCAGTGTTTGTGAGGAGGAAGGTAGGTTTCGTTATTGCTCTCTGTCGACCCGACACACTTTAAGAATTTTGTGTCCAATTTGTCAAGTGACCTGGTGCAAATTTTCTGTGGGTTGGATTTGTTAGCAAGAGAAAAGATGAATGTGGGGAGAAGAAACTTTTTCAGTTTTGAAACATTTTATTGCAGGACTTGGACAATTTTTGCTTTTGTTCAATGTAATTAAATAAAGGGAATCAAAAAAGCTTAAAAGTTTAAATGCAAACTTATTGGAGTTGCTTTCTCTTTCAAAAAGAAAGAGATATGCTTTCATATGCTTTCGCTTTGCCTTTGTAGGATGTTGTGCTGTAGAAATCTGCAGTAAAACTGGAGTTCTTAGAAAACTACTGTGCTTTGTTATGGAAACCTAAAAAATAGAAACAGCTGTTGCTAATTCAACAGCAGTTTGTTGCTTTGGGACCATAGAGGAACCTTTGCTCATTAAAATGATGGAAACGAAATATTTTAGAAATCAAATCAGAAACCAAATTTTATAAGTTGGATCAAACCAATCCTTTAGAAACATAAAAAAACCCCCCTGGGTCTGTGACTAAGAACTTAGGCAAAGCCATGGAAGAGGTATGTCATCTCTAATTTGTTCTGCTAAATCTTTCCACAGAACTTTTTAAGGGTGTGATTGTTCTTCTCTCTGGTATTTTCATATTCAGCAGAATTTCCAATGCAAAATGAATTACAGTGTTCGATCTTCTGCCTGTTTTTCTGATAGAGTGTCATGACTAATTTACATCAAGATCCTGGTATCTAGCCTTGGACAATAACCAGAGATGATATATCTGACATGGTTCATGATATTGTTAAATAAGCATAGATAAATGCTGTTCTTTAACACAGATTGTAGTGTAAAAGTCTCGTTTGTGTCTTTAAATATTTTCAATAGAGTACCTTCTCAAAACTTGCATAAATTTGGATATCTCCAGTTCAAGGTTGCATCTTCTGTGGACTAAGAGCCAGATAGAAAGCAGAATTGCAATAATTTTTGTGAAACTATAGATAGGACTTTCAGTCTGGATGTCTGTTTGATACTTCCATCCAGTTGCCATGCTGATAATTCCAACTGGAATGATAAAATGCATAAACCCCACATTTTTCAAATGGAGGTATTTTAAGTTCTTGATCATCTTTCCTATTAAACAGGACATCTATAGATTCCAGATTGGGAAGTGGGACACATGACCAGGACAATGTTTTATTAAATATAACTCTCAAATAGATATCTGATATGAAGTAACCAGAAAGGAATGTCGTATGGTGACTTCTGTTTGCACCACTCAGTAGGCACATGCTTTTTTCCCTCTCCCTGTTCATAGTCTATGTCCTGAGCATAAAAGTAGACAAAAACATATGACAGTCATCAGTTCTTTCAGTCCTTGTCATACTAAATTAAAATAATATTTGGACTGAATGTATCTATCCTGGATCTAGGCACTGTTTACATGAGCTTTTGTATTTTAGAGTGGCATGAGCCAAAGAATTGGGAAAGACCTTGTCTCCATCAGGGAGCTAGCTGTCTTCCTAGATATGAGTCTTCTTTTTTTTTTTTCTTATTAGCCATATAAAGCAGAAGGAGAGTTTTATATGTAAATTAGCTTCTTATCTTTCTAAGCTAACTCTAGCAGAATAAGATCTTTAGGTCCTCTCAAGAGCCATTGGCTATTTTGTCTTCTATTAAAATGGTTTACTAAATGTATATAGAACAATCTACATGCCAAAATGTCTTTATTTAAAAAGAAAGAACAATAGCTTGGTTTTAAGGCAGAGATTTTTTAAAAAATGTATAATTTAAATTAGAGAAGGTTTAGAGACTTAATAAATCCTATTTAGTGTAGTCTATTGCCCATTTGCTCTAGCCAACCCCAAGATCAGCAAAACCCCTAGAGCTGGTTGTGAGTGGTGGGTGTGGTGGCATGCAGAGGTAATGGATATGTTCCTGAAACCAGCACTCCCTGAGAAGTCATATACTGTCAACCAAAACACAGTTTTGGTCCCCCTAGTTCTCAAAGGTGCTGTGAGAATGAATCTTTTTTCTTAGTTTTAAATGGTTGTGTACTCTGTGAATCAACTTATCAACAGACATGTCAGTGCTGATGGCACAGTGCACCCAGTATAGAGACTTTTAAATGTTTTCATCCTGCTGCATATGGCCTTCATGTGTGCTGTTATAAAATGCAGCAGAACTTCAGGTATGATACCACTTCATCTACCCTCATTAAATTCTGTCAATACAAGAAGGCTGCAGGAGTCACCCTAACAGCTTGGTAAGAGTGTTGGTAGTAATAGTGATGTAAGTATGCATTTCTGATCCTGAATAAATGACACATCATAAACATTGGTCCTTGCAACTAGCACAATATTCTGATCATTGCTTATCCAACTGGGACCTGCTCTAAATAATATACAAATACAGATTTGGAATTAGTTTCAGTTTTTCTGGCAGCACAGTCAGAGCTGAATTTTGTGGTCTTGGGGCTGTGGGAAGGGCACAAAAGGAAGAGTTTTCAGGAGAAGGAGGAATATAGGTGGTTCCTGCCTTGGAGGAGGGAGGTAAGGGGAGGCAGAGGCAGGCTGTGGGAGGTAGCCATCATTTTGTTGGCTACTCAACATGGAAGTAAGCTTTACAGCTATGAGGGAAAGAAACAGATGGACTGCAGCTACACTACTTGGTCCTAAAAGTGTGTTGCTTTAACAGACTGGTCTCTACCCTTCCCTTAGGACCTACAGTATGTATTAGCAGCATAAGCAACATCGTTTTTTATAACTGTGTATATGATTTACATTCTATGATCTGTTTCCCAAGACTGGAAATAGAATTTTGTCTCTTCACACTAGATTCAAAGTCAGTATGGTTTACTCAGCAACATTAGTTTATTGTTTATATGTGTGCTTTAAAATTAAGCCTTCCCTAGAGTTCGCTGTGGAAGAGTTTTGAAAAAAATAATTTCTTTTGAATAACTTTACTTGATAAACCATTGATTTCTCCTTTGTAGTCACTCATAGTTTCAGTAAGTAGAGTATTTCTCACACCAACATGAGTTGTTATGAAGCAACCTATTCATTATTTTTGAGTGCTCAGTGTAACATCACAACTCATATTTTTTTTTCCATTCTGCATAATAACTTGTGAAGAAGCTGGATAGATTTTCTTTTTGAGTAGTAAAAAATAAAATTTATGCTTTTTTTCTTTTTTTAAATGGCTAATGATCTGTTATGTAGAAATTGTAGGAAATGTATATGAAATAAAGAACAATGTATGTGAAAATATCCGGTTTTGCATGTCTTCCTTAGAAAGGGTCGAGTCAAAGAAATTACAAGAGAGTAGATTTAACAAGAGAATATCTTTTGTCCTAACATAATACACAATAACTTCAGCCTCAATAAACGATCAGACAAGAATGACTTGTTTACCACTGAATTTGAAAAGAATCAAATACGCAGTAAGCTAAATGGGCATAGCTGATGGAAAAAGGCAGACTAATTGTTTTCTGGTAAATAACCTTTGTAAATCAATGCTAATCCTAAGGTATTGCTGTAAAAAAATAGTCCAGCCACTTTACTGTTCTAATCTAAAACTTCTGCAAGTAGCTAAGAGTGTAGTGATGAGCAAGCAGTTGTGGAGCATCATATCATCTGCCAAACATCAAAGTTACCTGTTTCCAACAGCACAGGCCAGTTACCACTTGGGAAACTAACATGCTGCATGTCATAGCTCTAGAGAAAGGGGTTTTAGAGTGGAAAACATTGAATTGCACTGGTACTGAAAATGATGAAAAATGGTAATTTGATGCATTTTTTCCCAGAAACTCTGTCAACATGGCTATGATATCAGAATTTCTGAAGCAGGCATGGTTCATGGAAAACCGGGAGCAGGAATGTATTGTAAGTGTTATCAGCTTTTAGAGCATCATGCTTATTTTCCTGTACTCTTACAAGTGATTTAAAGGCAATGTATAATCTAATGTAATCAAATCACCTAGGAAGTCTGCTATTAGATAGAAAAATTACTCTTATTTGCCCTTATCATCTACTTATCAATTCCTAGGCTGAACTAGATACTCTAATGAGTCTGTAATTCACAGTGGCCCATCACTATTTCACGCAAAATCACTATTTAAAGTAGTAATCTGATGCTGAGCTGTGTGAATGCGTAAGAAGAAGTCCAGATGATGTATGTGAAAAACTAGGAACTTTTAGACTGAGTTGCAGGAATACATGAGTTGGAACCCCGAAATGTAAAGGAGGAAGTAAAGTCATTAGTGCATGTCCTTGTTTTCATATCACATGTCATGCTCATGACGGAAAGAGACACATTACATAATTAAACATCTCAGACAATCAGTACTGATAGAGATTAGAAGGGAGGAGTATGGTGGTGAGAAGTCTAGAGTTACTGCACTTGGATGATGTGGAGAATCTTTGTGATAATGATGTTAAAATACTGAAATGACTGTCAGCAAAGGCAAAGCAGTACACTGTGAAGTCACAGGAGTTCTCTAAAGAACTTATTATATTGAAAAAAAATATATAGGGGAAATTTCAGTAAATAAAGTTTTCTGCTCTAGACCTTTATGGATTTTGTAATTTTGACTCCACAATATATTGTGCATAGAATTTTGGCTCCACCATCCCACCCCACTTCCACTCCCAGGGTCCTGAGGTGTTCTCTGTTATGGTGGTTACAGATAGTTTTTTATTGCTGATAGATAAGTTTGTCATGGGAACCAGTATACAAAGATTAACCTGGTGTGATTGAGAAACAGGCAGCAAAACACTCGCATTCCTTTGTTGATTTACCATGTAAGTTTCAGCAATCTTTTGAAAAGTATGCAAGAGATTGTTTTAAGTATGCAGTCTATTTGCTCTCTTATGACTCCTGGTGATATAATTGTGTAGGGAAATGAACATTTAATTATTAGATGTTAGATGTGTATAAATTCAATACAGAGTGTTGTGTGTAAAACATGTATCCATATGACCTTGCCATTTCTCTTGTGGTATGTAATTGTAATGGCAAAGGATTAAAAAAAATAAAATATTAGATGTTGAAACAAGAGTGTAGGTAATTCTGAAAAATCTAGCTAAACTACTGGTGTCTTCTAATAAAAAAACTTCACTATACATCAGAACAATGGGAATTTCATACCAATATTTCATTCAAGAATCTTGGGGCATCTTATAATTTCTGTAAAAGAAGTAGGCATTAGTTAGGTAGTGCTGTTGAGTTGCAGGTCCTACCATTAATTTGATTTGTTATGTTGCTGATTTAGGACAATCCATGTAATCTGTTGTATAGTTCTAGGAGGCCTTTAGACATTGATTAGGGAGTGGCCGCCTAGGAGCAGATTCACTAAAGGCACCAAGTAGATAATGCTTTGTGAAGAGCGTGGCTTATATCTAAAGTTTAAAGAAGTTGAGCAACAGGTCTTCACTTCCTTATAGGATTAGGCTTCAGCTGTCCTGCAAGAGCTTGAATACAAGACGAGTGTGTAGCCTTAGATATGAGTCAGCCAAGAAGACCCTTAATGTGACTCACAGTTTGTGTAAGATGAGCAAATAAATTAGTAGCACTTAAATGACAGTACCTGTAGGATTTAATTGTAGGTTTGGAGCCTTAAAAATTCAGACAGAATTTCCTGCTATGACAGTTAAGTGTTTTCCTATGCAATCCAGCTTACTCTGAGAAACAGTTCTTCAGCTATCTAAAACAATATATGAAGTATTTTCTGTTCAGTGTATGAGCTGTGAAAAGAATAAATCCAATGCATATCCATTACTAAATCTGTTTAATTCTCTGAAGTTACAAAACTGTGTTCCTTGATAGTCCTATAATAGGCAATCCCAAGTGCATACTTTATTTAGGCATCCAAAATTGTTTCTTTGAAAAAATATCCTTTGGAATGAGCATTTTTTATTTTATTTTTTTTATTTTCCCTCTGCAGAAAAGTTCTAAAGCTGTCCATGGAGTACATTCATACCCTGATTTTGATCCATCAGCTGATGTTGTTGCTTTGGACAGAGCTATTACTGTAAAGGGTAAGAGGAGTATTAACTTGCTACACTAGGACTATTCCTTAGGAAATTTTGAGGATAGCACTGAATAAAACAGCAGAGCAATAGCCAATGGCAAGCAGAAGCAGTACCTCTGCTTTTAAAAAAGCCTGACAATGCATTAATTCATGGTAAAGAATCTCAACTCTTTGATAGCCTGATGTATTACAGTTTCAGTGCTACATTAAAGTTCTTGAATATGTTGAAGGAAGGGTTGTAAAAATTTAATTTCTAGAGAAGGAAAAAATATTGTAACATATGATACCGATACTTTTTGACTTGATTTCTATAGAATTCCTGCAAAAGGCATGCTTCTGTTGCACTTCTCTCTTTTAATGGAATTCACATTTGGCACTTTGTATATACTTCAAAACCTTTTTCAGTTTGACTAACTGAGATTAAATTAATATGCCATCTTTTTTTTCAATTTTTTTTTCAGTTTAGTGGAAGTTCTGCAATCAGAACACTTTAAGAATTTCTGTGTGAAATTTCAGAAATGCGGGTTTTTGGCTTCTGTTTGGTTTCTTCACTACATCACTAATTGTGAGTCAGGAGATGATTACACTTTTGGTTAAACTCGGGTGTGTCAGGAAATGAAAATATGACAAAGTAAATAATAATAAAAAATATAATTGGCTAAATTATGCATATATTTTGAATATATTGGGAATTTTGTTGTTTGGTGATTCATAGGTGTGGATGAAGCTACCATCATTGACATCTTGACTAAAAGAACAAATGCTCAGCGTCAACAGATCAAAGCTGCCTATCAGCAGACTAAAGGAACGGTGAAGTATTCAAGCTTAAATTTACACCCAGAAAATCAGTGTTTCTCCTGGGCCAGATGATATATATGAATCTAGAAAGAATACTCAATAGGATAGAAGAATTATAGGACCATAACACTTTTCCACAAGTATATGAACACTGGTATAGGGATGGGCCTATGGTTGTCAGCATTCTCTTACCTCTGAGTTGTAAAACTGCTGGTCCCTGGAACTGAGAAGGTTGGAAGTCACTGCATGTTTCTGGAAAGTGTTCAAATTGCTCTTACTTTTCCCTGTTACAGATTTTTTCCAGTTGAACATGTAACTCTAAATTTAAATTACAATTTCGCAGTTGGCAATACTGTAGTTACGGAGGATTTGCTCCTTGGATAAGGATTCTTTTAAGTGTAACTTTTAAAGGCCAACTTAGAAAATAAGTCTAATATCTTGGTTTAACCTAGATTTCCTATTTATGCTCAGGAAAACTTCACTTGTGGTTTTCACAGCCCTCTCTTCCCTCTTCCAGCTTTGCAACTGTATTTTTTAAATGATTATATTAAAATATAACTTCAAAGACACAGGGAGAATAATGGTCTTAGACTATCAGATACCCTCGTTCATGGTACACCATCAAAAGCAGAACAATATTAACTATGGACATAGGGCTTGTTTCTGTAATAATCTTCTTGATTTAGCTATCTTGACACAGCAGCTTGACCTTCTCACTCTTACAGCCACAGCCTAGACACGTACATGGTGATCAATAGGGCTAAATGTCCAAGGGTTTTCAGATAGATGGCAGAATAAATTATAGTTTTAAATTTTTTTTTCACTTAAATTTAGGTCAAATTAGAATATAGCCTATATCTTAATGTCAGGACTTGCAATTTTGTTTACATATGTCCAGAGTTTCCACTTAAACACCATATCCTTCATGCAATAAATGGATTAATTCAAACTTTATCCAGATAGGCAACTCAGTCATAATTTTAAGGACAATATAGCATTACCTTCTCTTGAAAAACAAGCAGCCTATTTTGGGTCTTCTCATGTAGTAAATGGGTGAATATAGCTGAACTGCAATGTGTGAAAACACTCCTGAATATTTACTGAAAAACCCTGATGCTTTGATTAACATAAAGGTGTCAAATTAAAAACCTGATATATGGCTTCATAATTCTTTCTAGCAGCTAAAATTGTGATGTAGACTGAGATTCATCAGAGGTCAGACTAGCTTTTTGGACTGTAGCTGAACAGCAGCTACAGTGTTACCACTCATTAGCTTTGTATATTTCTTACTTTTCCTGGCATAGAGTCTGGAAGAAGCTTTGAAAAAAGTTCTGAAAAGCCACTTGGAAGATGTTGCTGTAGCTTTGCTCAAAACTCCAGCTCAGTTTGATGCTGAAGAATTAAGAGCCTCTATGAAGGTAAGGAAAAATCTTCAGAGGAAAACTTTCTTAAAGGGCATAAGTAATTATCAGGGCCTGTAAGTTACACTGGACTTAAGTTTCAAAGCTTGTATATTGTTTATATTTAAGCTAATCTTGTAAAATAAATCTGTACTGGTAATTCAGTTTATGGAGCAAGACAGTAATTTTTGCTGAACTTCAGGATTGAAGGAGTTTCTTTTGTGAGAATGAACTTTCTTTGACTTCTGAAAACTAGTTGCTAATGTAGTGACAGAGTCACAGTGTTTATGTACATGTTCACAGAAGAGAAAAATGAAAGAGAATAAGGTATTTTTCTTCATAGATTTTACATTCCTATCTTTTATTTGCACTGTTAGGTCCCTTGAGCACTTTTTTTGTGTACCCGTATATTAAATGTGATAAAAATTTCATTCCAAAAGAGCTGAAATAACAATATTGTATGGAAGCGCAACATTTTTAGTTTTTATTTCTTATTCCACAGGGTGCCTTTAAAGCCAAGTAAATGATTTTCATCTAATTTGTTACAAATTTTAAGTTTGCTCTATCAAGTAACATTTCTGAAAATTCAATCACTTTTATCAGGGGCTTGGAACTGATGAAAATACCTTAACTGAAATTTTGGTCTCAAGAAACAACAAAGAGATCAAAGAAGCCAACAGATACTACAAAGAAGGTAATCCAGAGCAAGAAAGAAGTACTAATGGTACAGCTCTGTAGCAGGCACATTGGAGTCACAGCCTTAATTCTTAGTGTGAGAGGCTGAGAATATTATCGGAGGCAAATGAAGCTTCACAAAAATTTGAAGGAGTTGTGGGGGAGGCAGGTCATGCTGACTTTTCTTACCTAAGTAATTTCCCAAAAGAAAAAGGAACATCATCACTGCCAGAACTGTGGGAGTTTCATGGAGTGAGTCACACATTTAGATGCTTTCTAGGATGCATGTAAAAGTCAGGTGCTTTTCTTCCCTTATAACTAAACCTTAGCTGACATTTTAAGATACCACTAGGCTTGATAAAAAGGCTTATTGAGTCAGAAACACAGGTAATGTTAGCAGTAGGAGCAACCAGTGAACTACAGGAGGAATATATTTGAAGAAAATACTAAAATGTAATGTGGCATTGGTCATATATATCAAGTTCACTGTGTTGTCTAATTAAATCATGTTTTCAGAGATTATAAGCCAATTTTTTAGAGACGTCTCTATTCAAAAAATCTTAGAAACCCAAATTAATAGCTTTATTTTTCAGAGGAGTTTTGTGGTTGAGTTCAGTACTGGTAAGAACAGCTAGAGATAAGAAAGAAAATAAAAAGTGGCTCAGAAAAAAGCTTTTGATTTCACAAGCAGAGTCCAAGACAATGCTGCCCAAAAGACCTTAGAGAAGGATATTTTTCATCAGATTTTGGGTTTAACCTCTAATTTCACACCACATCTCAGGATTTATAGGATACCTTACAAATATACTCCTTCACTAGAAGCTAAATGAGATAAGGTAAGATAACTGCTTTTCTAGTGGGCATATTTAAGTGGAAAACTAAGGAAAGACTGACAAAGATCCTAGAATGGTTTGGAAAGGACCTTTAAAGTTTATCTGGTCAACCTAGATGGTAACTTCAAAACAAAATACAATTTGATTTCAGTGCTGAAGAGAGATCTGACACAAGACATTATCTCTGACACATCTGGTGACTTTCAGAAGGCTTTGGTTGCTCTAGCCAAGGTATGCTGTGCTTAAGCATTTTGAGAGACATAATCTGTAACAAAAAAATCAATAATATCAAGACATTTTAGAGACATATACAATAAATAAAGATTTGGGTAATATTCTTTTCCTTGCATTGCTTTTATTTCATATTCTAGACCAGTTGTAATTTTTCTTAAACAAACTATAATGAGATTCTATCTAAAATACATTAAAAAAATATTGTTTATTGTAAAACATACTTGGGGTTTATCAGTTACACTTTTAAGACTTCTTTTGTGCTCTCTTTAAGCACTTGAAAAAGCAACAGGCATAATGTCATGTCAATTGACTAGAAATAGAAAAAGAAGAAATGCTTACAATTAGAGAAATAAACCTTTTGTCCCTCTGTTAAGGTATGTGTCCAGTAGTTAGATAATGGGACAAGAGCAGGGAGTTAACAAGTGGAAAAACTTTTTTTTTAAATTTATGGTAGAAAGCTGAGTTTAAAACCTGGAACTTCCCAATAAAAATGCATAAATATTTAATTTTTGAGTACATGTATATGAAGCTTGTACATGTACACAGGATTATTTTTTGATATACACCCATGTGCATAGTTTGGATTTTCAGTTTTTGCTTTCAAATCAACTTGAAAGGACTTTATTGAATGATTATCGGAGAGCAGATCACAGGTTCTAAGCCTGCAATTTCACATCAAGAGAGAACACTTCCTGTGGATTTTTCTGTAGGTCTTCAGAAATAAGGTGCTGATGGCCTTAGAAGTGTAAAATCTAATTGATTACAAGCAAAACAGCTTTATTGACAGAATGATTGACATAACTGTACCTATTTCCAATTATATATTGGTATGAGAATGGTTCTGCAGAACTCTAAGATGTTGGGCATTAGTAAACTGAATGAATGTTAGTACCAGTGAAATTTTGTTTATTTCTTTATGTAGGCTGACCGATGTGAAGATCCCCATGTGAATGATGAGCTTTCTGACAATGATGCCAGGGTAAGGTCATACTTGACACTCTGCAGAACTTCTTCTGACTTCCTTGAGATTACACCAGCTGTGTATGTTCTGCCTGAATCCTACACATTGCAGACCAAATAGAGAATGTTATACAGCAGTCTTTTCTGAGGGTGTAGTATTTACATGAAGTAATACTTCATTTACATGAACTTCATGTAAGCTTCATTAACAGAAGGAAGTTAGATCTTTACCCTAATATCTACCTTCAGAAATGTTTCTGCAAGGCTGCTTCTAGTTCATGTAAAGTGTGCAGACGATTTGAAATACAGGTCAACAAGTGGAGGAATTAGACCAAATCTTCCTTCTGTTTATAATGCAGTTCTTGAACTGAGTGACAAGGGTGTACTCATCTATGTGCATACCTAGCTAGCATACCTTGACCAGTGTGAACTTTGCAGTTTGTTAACAATAGCTATTGCTTTGCAGTGATGAACCTTTTAAGATTATTGGGTAAACCTCACAGTCATTTTCTCAATAATTCTAAAACAAACATAAGTTCTTTTCCTTATTTCTTCTACCATTAGTGGAACTATTCTTCTACTATTAGTGGAACTTAGCACTCTTTCCTTAATTTCCACCTATAAAATCTGACATTATGGTTGCAATTTAAATGCAGATAGATTTTAAAGTGATTTTTTAAAAATGCGGCTGAAAAAATTCATTGAGAAATACAAGCAGTATTCCTGCTACATAAGGAGTTTAGTTCTGTCATCAGCCCTAGATCTGAAAGTAGATTTATATTCTGTCTAAGCTCAAGTTCAGTACTATTTATCTTGATGCAGTGTGTTGTTGAATCTTTTCATGCTGTGTGGAGGTCTTTAATAATTACTTTTAGGCAGGTTTGAGGAGGTGAGGAAAATGAACAAGACTGGTTTGTTTCTTACTTTTCTGGAAGTAATAGTCACTTCTGGAAAGACAAGGAGTATTTTGTGTATAGGCTTCTCCTGCACATTGGACCAATTAATAGGCAGAGTTAATTTTGTTAGTGTTAGGAAAGCCTACCAGTCTTAAACATCTGTGCAGACCGCTATCATATCATGATAACTTCATTCAAGAATGTAGTATATCCAGGAGAGGTAGATGGTGATTGTAAATTGTCTGAAAACATGCTAGATGCATAGTGTTCTCTATGTACTATTCTAAGTGAAGTATGAAGTATTACTTAACAGAGCTGGAGTTAATCTGAGGCAGGGTAGAGTTTTATTATGGATTGTGTCAGGGGCTGGAGTTCATTGCTGACAAGCAGTGATCCTCAGAATTTCAATAGTCCTGTTTGAGTTTTATTATTCTGATGTTGATTTTACTACTTTCTTTACTTTGTGACAGGCCTTGTATGAAGCAGGAGAGAAAAGGAAAGGAACAGATATTAATGTGTTTATTACTGTTCTTACTACAAGAAGCTACCCACATCTTCGAAGTGGTATGTTGAATGAAACTTTGTGCTTCACTGGAACGGTTTTTGCATATGGCATGCTCATAAATTCAGAGAGGATATAGATTATCAAGATGTAACTGTCTGCTACAAAGGTCTATGTAGTTGGAAGCATGCTTGCTGGCTAAGGGTGCAGTTGGCATCTTGGCTGTTCTTTCCATGGTAGACATGAGCAATATCACTTACACTGTTAACAAAACTATTACCATGGAGTCTCAAATGGCTAGTGATCACAATGCAAAGCAATCAGTGTGGCAGAGGTTCTGAATCTGCCCCAACATAGTTTTGCTCCTCAGCCAGTTTGCCCTATATAGTGGGCTATCACACAATGCCACATTTACCACCTCAGTGGGAACATGAACCCTTCCATCCTGACAAAGTCCCCGTCTGTATGCTGACTCCACCACTCCATGCAGTAACGCTGCTCTTTAACACTGTGCTGACTGAAGAAAATGACAAACATGACCTACAAACAGTGCTCTTCTGCAGCAGTTGGGACAGAATAAGGCAGAGGCAATGCAGGGAGAATACTGTATTTTTCATTGCTATTCACTGTGTTTTCTTCTCTTTTTCAGTCTTTCAGAAGTACCGCAAATACAGCAAGCATGACATGAACAAGGTACTGGATTTGGAGCTGAAAGGTGACATTGAGAACTGCCTCACTGCCCTTGGTAAGTGCTTTTTGTAGATTGCAACATGCTATATGCACTGACTGTATAAAAATTTAACTTTTACTTCTGCCATACTTGCGCTGATCAGAAAGTCATCTGGACTTACCCCGCTTAATTGAGAAACTTCTTAAATTTAAAAAAAATAAAAAAATCAAGTCCAATTGTAGTGATTTCATTGGCTCATCTAAAAGTAAAGCTGTTGAATGAGTAGAAATACCTCTCCTAATATGTGAAAAGGTCTTTTAAGGAGAGCAGATGAGTTATCAACATAGAAAGACCTTTATAAGACGTCAATGTGCCAAAAAGGAGCTGTCAGAACAAGCATAATTTGTACAAAAGTTCAGTAGTTTTAGACCTGTCTTCAACCATGGCCACTCTTCTCCAAGCTTCATGAAAAGACATATGATTATTAAAAATATAACAAATTTACTTCTGTGGTTTTGTTCAATAAAATATTCATATAAAGTTAGTGATTCTTCTTCATGAACAATAAAGTGAGACAGGGGCTCATTCTTAATAGTGGACCAGGGATGGAATCAGAAGCCATCTTGTTCTCAGGTTTTATATCACAGCACATTTTTTATTAAGCATATTTTGAATAAAAGAATGATTCCCATCAGATCCCTCTTAATATCAGAAGTGAAAGGCAAGAACTTATGATAACATGGTTTGGAAAATATCAGATCATAACCTCCAGTTTTGCTGTAAAAGACATAAATGCTTTCACCTTTTTCTTCTTGGGAACTGCAACACCTTTAATTTTGTGGCAGTAAACAAGGGAGGAGAATCTTGTCTTTATAGTAACTATTCTCCCCTGACTGAATTACTTTCTGAATAGACAGAGGAAAGAAACTGCTCCTTCTTCTATATTTTCAAGGCAGGTAACAAAGAACTATATAAATAGGATGTGCTGGTGTGAACAGTGAGACTGTTTTTAAACTATTCTCTTGCCAGACTTTTGTATTTTATTACTTGTTACATGTACAGCAGAAGTGACATTATCTCACTGCTTCATTACAGTGAAGTGTGCCACAAGCAAGCCAGCTTTCTTTGCTGAAAAACTCCATTTGGCGATGAAGGTAATCTAAAGAAAGAACTTTTCTTTATAAACATGAAATGCTTTGTAAGCTGAAAAATAACAAGCTATCAGAGCTCTCTAAGCCCCTTGTGTGACAGAAAAGGATCGAGGAAGAAAATTCAGTATATTTTGGTTACTCCTACTGTTCCTTCCTTGGAAACGTGAGTCTTTCCATAGGAGGAGTTGTCTGTGTGCTGCAGTGTGTTCAGGAGGGCATCTGTCCACACAAACCTTTCATTGTCAACAGTAACAGATAGCTGACTGGAACTTTTCTTACTTATGGAACCACAAAAATATGAGTGAAAAGGAAATAGAAGAACAATTACAGAGCAAGAACCTTGTGAAAGCCTTTGATGAGACATTGTGGAGTTTTGGCTTGGCTCCCTGCAGATGCTGCCCACACAGACTCCCCCCCGTCCAGGAGAGAAGGGAAAATTGTACCAAGAGAAAATTGTAGTAAAAGTATATATATATGCCCATATATTACAATTATATACAGTCAAACACTATGTATATACAGAACAAGAACTCCAAACAACCCCAAAAGGGAAAAGGGGGGAAAGGAAAAAGGGACAAAAACAGGTAAAACCAAAACAGATATACACACTCGTAAACTCAGGGAAAAGCTCAATAAGTAACTAACACAATAAATTGTCACCAAACTCCCCTCAAGAGAAGCAGTTTCTCCACCTCCATGTGGCCGGGACACAAGTTTCTCAGACAGGCCTCAGCCCATACAGATAAGAACTGAGCTGATACACTGAGACCTGATGTCCTCCAAACACCCGAAAGGAAGAGAGAGGGAGGAAACTTTTCTCATCTTATATACAGCTGATTACGTGAAGGAATGGTGTGGAATACTTCCTTAGTTATGACCCTGTTACCAGGGAAGGCCTAGACCAAACCCAAGAAAACTAAACCACCACAGACATTCATGATCGTTCTGGCAAATTTGGAACCCAGACTGAGAGAGGCAGCTGGAGATAATGTAACAGATGTTGTATAGTATGCAGATATTGTCATAACTCCTGTGACTTGTTTAGGGGCTAGGTGAAAAATTGAGTGAAACATTATGAAAATACAGATTACTGCACTATTAAAAAACATAATGAAAAAAGACAGTGAAGTCCAGGTTGTCTCTGGTGTCCAGCAAGCACTATTAAGGAGATGCTCTTTCTAGGAAACAGATAAAAGAAATGTGTAAAGAAAAATTCAGGGTGGAGGTAGCCTGCTAGAAATGAATTGTGTTCATAGGGAACAGAAGGCAGATATGAGAGGTCCTTGTGATTAAAGGAAGTGGGATCTGTTCACCAGCAATGAAGTCTAATGTATTAGCACATAGAACTCTATTAAAGAGGTTTCAGTGGCATAAGTAGCAGCATTCTTTCCCTCCCCCTCCCGCACTTTTTTTCCCTTTTTTGTCTTCTAACAGGGTGTTGGGACACAGCACAAAGACCTCATCAGAATCATGGTTTCACGCCATGAAGTTGATATGAATGAGATCAAAGGCTATTTCAAGAGACTGTATGGCATCGCTCTCCGCCAAGCCATTATGGTAGGTATTCTCTAAGGTGACATATGAAATACAAAACAACCAGATGATTTTTGAAGTCCAGTAAAGATTTGTTAACTCTTCTACTCCTCAGTCACCAGGTCATCCTGAGTATCTCATTGTAGCTGAGTAACTCATGTTTTCAAGGGTCCACATGCTGGTAGAACTAATTCCTTTTCTGGGTCAATGTTTTTGCCAAAAAAGCTATAGTAATTTGTTAGTAATGATACATATCTGAGGATATAATTTTACAATAGAAGCCAAGAGCTGAATGGTGATTACAGTATTGCCAAGTTTCTGTACTTAGGCAGACATAAAGTACTTTGGCAGGAGAGTGGAAATGCTTGCCCTGACAGCTCTATGAGAGATATTTGACACAACTGGCTATTGGTTTTTAACATCTGATGTACTCCTGGAAATGCATGTTAACTTTTATTAATATTTATTTGGCATGCTTTCCAGGGGACCTAAGTAAATGAGTTAAACTAACAAAATTAGTTTCTCAAAAGGGACTGACTATCTAATGTATTTTCTGGAAAATTTAACCAATTAGGGACTTAAGAAAGCTAAACTTGAAGAAAGCTAGAACATCCAGCTAATGGTGTAGAAAAAAAGAAGTCTTGACTGGAGTAGAAAGGTACTCCCTACATGTATTCCTACATGCCTTATTGGATTTATATTGGTTTCTGTTGCTTTTTCAGTTAGGTGCCAAAGGTGATTTTTATTCTTCCCTCATGAGTGTGTGATCTGCAATTTGGTATGCAATTACATCACCTCATCATGTTCCAAAGTGGTGATTACATCCAAATGTCTTGAGGCATAGCTTGGCTACACTAAACTGTTCATATGTCTCTGAAAAGTAGACTCAAATTAGAGATAACAAAGCATGTAATAATTAACACTGCATACTTAATGCATATTATCCATTTTTACCAAGCTGAATAAGCAATCCAATGGTGGAAAGAATATTGCTATACTAATAGCCTTTGTTTGAGATATTCCTAGACACATGTGTATAGTATTTTAATTTTAATATTCACTTTAGAAAAGAAAAGCTTAAGCTCCTGGATGGATAGAAATCTTCTGTTTCTTTTCTTTATTTATGCAATTAAACCTCCTGGCCTTCTGTACCTCTGCACCATTCTGGAAATGCATGTGTTTATTTCTAGGTACTACAAATAATTTTACTTGGTTGCAGCTCACTCTGTGGTTAACACATTATCAAGTGATTATTTAGGTGAAATGCTGATGTTTGGTAAATGTATGTTGAATGCTTACTGAAATTTATTTCACTTAAGATAATTATTCTAACAATTATGAGGGGTTTGTGCTTAAATTGACAGGATGAACTCAAAGGGGATTATGAAAGCATCCTGGTGGCTTTATGTGGAAGTGATAACTAAGTTTTATGTTCCTGAAATGGACTCAAACCCAGTTGCTGAAGGTCTTTGTATTTGCCTGTCTATATAAAAGACAGGCTTTGCACAGCAAGGTTTCTGTGGAATGCTACTTAGTCCCTATGTATTTTTTATAAATCTGTAACCCAGAATGTTTTTTTCTTCAGTATCCTTATTCTGAATGGCATTAATATCTCTTGTCATCATTTATCAAAAGTCAAAGAATGCCTGCAACTTTCTATTTGCTTGATTATTTGTGAAAATGGTAAAGTTTTCATTTATTTTAAGTAAATAAACTTTTAAAAATAAAATTAACCCATGTGGAACTTTGTATGTCCTTTGTTGCTAGTTTGCATTTAATTTCAAGTGAGAGAAAAATCAGTGGATAACTTAATAAAAAAATAATATAACAATATTGAAACAGAGCAAGGCCCCGAAAAGGTTAGCTCCTAATTAAGTTAACTCAGAATGAAGATCTTGCTCTTAATCCAAAGGAATGCACACATAGCAACATAAAAAAACGGAAAGTAGTGAACTAGCAGATAAGAAAAACACAGAAAGCACCTAAAAGACCATAAATTATTAGAGTAGTAGATAAAAGGTGAAAGCAGGGGCCTCAGTCCAAAATTGCCTGGCAACACCCCCGAGAAGTCAGCAAAATCAAGAAAGGTAAAAAGTTCAGGCCTGAGGAAGACTTCTTACTTCATCCAGAGACCCTCGGAAGACCCCAAAACATCTCCCCAAAAGATGACTCTGCCCAGGCTCCGCCCCAAATTCGCCTCTTATGAATACTATAACTACATGTTGCAATCATATGAATATGTATGTAAAGATGTTGTAACCTCTCCAGAAAATTGTATAAATTACCTGGCTTTGTACTAACAACTCGGAACTCTTTGTCCAGTGCGAGCTGGGGTTTCCCCAATGTTGCAATAAATACCTTTGCTGTTTAAAGGTTTAAAACTCTGTCTCTAAACAGTTTTATTAGGCCTTTCTGGCCTTCAATATCAGACAGTATTCCTGAGTTTGTACTTTTCCATTTCACTTCAACTAGGGCTTATGTAAACCAGATAGAAGAAAAACACTTAAGAATAATGTGTTAAAAAATTAATAATATAGAAAAACGATATATCTGTCTTGTTCTTTCTCATTTAAATTGCAGAGTAAATAAACCTCTTGTGTTTTGTATACCAGGGGAAAAAAAAAAAGAGAAAGGAAAAAAGAGAAAAAAAATAATTGAAAAATTCTTCATAGCTCATTGTGAGAGACTGAAATGTTCACAGTTAATGACTCAAACAATCTGCCATTTGCAAAAGCAGCAGGTGCTTTACTGAGGCCAGGTTTTCACCCCCCAGCCAAAAGGGAGTAGGAGAGGTTCTGGGTATGTGGTCTCAAAACCTCTGATCTGCATAAGAACAGCTCAGATATAGAGAGGATGATCATCCACAACCAGAGGATGACTATGAGAAACTGAATTTGTTTGGCAACAAGCTGTTTTTTGAGCCAGTTAAAGACCAATAAGAAGCAGATCCTATGAGGTGGGATAATGCTTTTTATCATGCTTTTTATAATGCTATTTATAATGCTGTTTTTATCATGTGAGGGATTGCACTCCCTCACACAATTAGCTCAGGTGTAAACTCCCCCCCTGAGGGAGGTATCAGGACATTCACAGGTAGGCCTGAAGGTTGTGCTCCCTTCTGATGGGGCATAACTGGCTCAACTACAACAGTATGAGAAATAGTGATCATGTCTTCGAAGGAATCATGAACCATCCAACCTCCCCTGCAGCGCCCCCAGACTAATTTCTGGGGCTCTCCACCACTGAACTGTGCATGATCCACATGTTGCATCAAACAGTGTAAAATTACTGCCCAAGGGAGGCACCTGGACGTTCTCACCTGAACCTGAACATACGTGAACCAGTTGAATTCTGTGTTGTGTAGGCTTCCCCCACCTCCAATGAATTAACACTGCAGCCATCACTTTGAACAATGCACATCTAAATTGTAACAACCACTTCTCATCCCTGGATCCACAGGTGGGAATCTCTTTCCTCTCCACTATCTACTCTTACCCTTTCATTCTTTCTTTTCCTTAATATTTTTTCTTAAGTTTTATCTTCATGCTTTTATACTGCTGTATTTCTACAGATACTAACTAAATCTGCTACATACCTTCTTTATATATTTATAAACTCTGGTCCCTCAGTGTCATTTCACTCTAATCCACTCTAAGGGATCTAGTAAGAAGAAACTCAGTCTCAATAACCCTGTCTCAGGGATGAGTTGTGACACCCATGTATTTTTCATTATGAGCTGTGTTTTTCGTATTATTGCTGAAGTGAAAAAACTACTTATCACTACCTCTATTTTGGACAGAGTTCATGCTTGGGCATACTGTCTTGATTGTGCCAGATGCCATACAAACAAGTTAACTGTAGCTCTCCGGTGCAATGGTGGAGTTAAACATTACTTTTCTGGGTACTTCACTACATGCAAACACTGTTGATCTTTGTTATGGTGGCCTCTGATTACTCATTTGAACAACCATGTATAGCAGGTTTTTAAAATGACTTCCAATTAAAGCTGAAGTAATGATTGAAAACTAAATTTATTTGAGGGAGTCTTTTTTTTGGCTGAGTTCAAGGTGTAAGCAGCACCATGTTCTTTGTGAGAGCCCAGCCTAACTATTCAAAATGTGAACAAGTGATCACCTAGAATTTTCATTTTGAGTAAAGGAGGAGTTGGTATAAAGTTAATCATGCTATTAATAAAAAAAGGCTGTTTTTATCTAATTGCAAGTTTTTCAGGACCATACAACAGAGGAAATTATTACATTGCTGCATTATAAGCAGTTCTCCTAATTTTAAGACATTTCAATGTATTTTAAAGTATTGTATGTATGCATCTTTGCTAGAGGCAAGAGTAGTTGCATTTTGATTGTATTCTATTTGTGTCTATGAGAAATAGAAAGGTCAGTTTTATTACAAGCAGATGAACTGGACAATAGGTACTAACAAAAGGCTTAGTTTTTGTTATTACTAACCTGTAGGGGGTCTGCGGAAGTTGTAAGGCATCCAGTCCAGTATGGAATGCATGCCAGGGACTAAGCATTCGGGAATAGGGCAATTGCATGTTAACTAAAAATATACCAGTAAGCCTTTGGGATCTGGGGAAGATACTGACTGGAAGTCAAATTAGTACTCAGAATTCTCTTGCAGGGAGTATCTCCAACTGCTTGTGTAAAACGAGGTCCTGTTCTCCGCAAACAATCTTCCCCTGGTAACATGGAGCTTAACATCCATCCTTCTGGATGCCTCAATTTACT
>VWZF01002835.1:0-11325 GCA_013396755.1 Sclerurus mexicanus
TGCTTCAGCATGAGTCCTTTCCATGTGTCCTGTCCACAGGGTGCAGTCCTTCAGGAACAGACTGCTNAGTCCTTTCCATGTGTCCTGTCCACAGGGTGCAGTCCTTCAGGAACAGACTGCTCCAGTGTGGGTCCCCCATGGGGTCACAAATCCTGCTAGCAAACCTGCTCCAACATGGGCTCCTCTTTCCATGGGTCCACGGGTCCTACCAGGAGACTGCTCCAGCATGGACTTCCCATGGGTCCAAAGCCTTCTTTCAGGCATCCACTGGCTCCAGCATGGGATCCTCCATGGGTTGCAAGTGGATCTGTGCACCCGTATTAACCTCTGTGGGCTGCAGGGGGACAGCTGCTTCACCATGAACTTCACTACAGGTTGCAGGGGAATTTCAGTTCTGTCTCCTGAAGCATCTTCTCCCCTTCCTTCTTCACTGACCTTGGTGTCTGCAGAGTTGTTCCTCTCACATATTCTCACTCTGAGTGCAATTTGCTTCTGTGCAATAACTTTTTTTTTCCTTCCTAAATATGTTATCCCAGAGGCATTACTACTGTCACTGGCCTGGCCATCTGGAATTGGCTCTGTTGGGTATAAGGGAAGTTTCTAGCAGCTCAGAGAAGCCACCCCTGTAGCCCCTCTGCTACCAAAATCTTGCTATGCAAACTGATACATGAGATAATAGAAAATTTATGCAGAGCAGAAGGTCATTTGATATAAACACATTTGATATAAAACACGATGCACTTTACAAACAGGACAGTTAAGAAGCAATTTTATGGAAACAATGTAAGGAAAGAGGGAGAGAGACGCAAAATATTAAGAGAAGAGAGAATACCAAAAAGTCTTGTTAGATGATGACAGAAAATTTTTATGGAAGTAAGCAAAATCAAGCTTTGGAAAGCAGAAGAGAAATAGGATATTTTAAGCCAGGAAACATTGGGGGAAAGGTAGGAGGAAGGAAAAAGGGAAAGATAAGAATGCAAAATAATTTCACATTATTTATAATAATTACTTCTATTATTTCTAATAGTTATAATATTTCTAATAATTGCATTATTTCTAAAGAGGTATTCAAGGCCTCTTATAAACAGTTGGAATGCAGATACCACTAACAAATTCCCTTTGCTGATTGTCACCTTTCTCAATCTTTTCTTTACCTGTCCATCCCAGAATTTATTGCAGTATCAGTATCTTGATCCTGTTGAAATTTAAGAACCCTTCAACCCTCACCTGTCATACACAGGCTGTCAGTTGGACATTGCAAAAGTTGATAGAAAGATCCTGAATTGTTTGTAGATAGGATCATATCTTAAAGTTATTGAGGAATCATAGTTTAATAAGTCACTACCCATCAGCAGATGCTTAGTAGTTGGCTGTGTGTATATTCCTAGTACATTCCAGTTTCAAAGGAAAATGCATTATCTCCTGTGGGAGTATGTTCTTTCATTCTTCTCTCCTACTCTGCCAGCATCACTCCTGTGTGCAGAAGCTGTATTTCTGCCCATACTTACCTTACTCCTTCTTACTGTGTGGCCCCATTTCTTGTCAGTCTAGACTTCCTTTTTCAATGCAAGCAATTTCATAATCTTGCACTTTCTCTTGCCCTATTCTAGAGATTGCTAGTTGTATATCCTATTTCACCTTATAACAGAGGTTTGATGTCCTTTTGATTTCCCATCTTCCTCCAAATCAGTACTCCTGTTCTTTAATATGATGAGGGCTCTGTTTAAGTTGCTCATGAGTCCTGTTTTCTTCCTATTCCAGCAACTGTGTTGTCTTTCCTCAGAATTATTTTTGTCTGATATTCTAGCATGGAGTGTTCTTTTGAGAAGATGAGCAGAAATGAGGTGAGTACTGTTATACTGAAAAGTGCCAAGAGATGCCACCTCTCATAATTAGATCTGTAGCAGTCATCATAGACTGCATCATATGACTGCAGCATAGTCATCATTTAGGATGGAAAGGACCCTTAAGATCATCAAATCCAACCATTAACCTAGCACTGCCAAGTCCACCACTAACCCATGTCCCTAAGTGTCACATCTACACTAAATACATTCAGGGATGGTGACTCAACCACTTACCTGGGCAGCCTGTTCCAATGCTTGACAACACTTTCAGGGTTGTAGCTATTTTTTCTCTTCCTATCACTTGTTACCTGGGAGAAGAGACTGACACGCACCTCGCTACAACCTCCTTTCAGGTAGTTGTAGCAAGCAAAAAGGTCACCCCTGAGCCTCCTTTTTTCCAGAATAAACAACCCCAGTCACCTCAGCCACTCCTCATAAGATTTGTGCTCTAGACCCTTCACCAACTTCATTGCCCTTCTTTGGACACACTCTGGCACCTCAATATCTTTCTTGTCATGAGGGGCCCATAACTGAACACAGTATTCAAGGTGTGGCCTCACCAGTGCTGAGTACAGGGGAACAATCACTTCCCTAGTCCTGCTGGCCACACTATTTCTGATACAAGCCAGTATGCCATTGGCCTTCTTTGCCACCTGGGCATACTGCTGGTTCATGTTCAGCCAGTTGTTGACCAGCGCTCCCAGGTCCTTTTTCATTGAGCAGCTTACCAGCCACTCTGTCCCAAGCCTATCACACTGCATGGGGTTGTTGTGACCCAAGTACAGGACCTGGTACTTCATCTTGTTGAATCTTATACAATTGGCCTCAGCCCATCAATTAGCCTGTCCAGATCCCTCTGTAGAGCTTTCCTACCCTCAAGGAGATCAACACTCCCACCCAACTTGGTGACATCTGCAAACTTACTGAGGGTGCACTCAATCCCCTCATCCCCCTCATTGATGAAGATATCAAACAAAACTGGACCCATTTTTTCCTCATTTTCCTTCTCCTGGATTTCCAGTTTATCTGAAATCTATAGCATTTTGCCCATTCATGTGCAGAACACTGAAGGTTTATAAGTCAAGTAAGTGTGTATGCCTAGATCTTATATCTATCTTATCTTTTTGTTAAGACCAATGTCTAAAATATAGCTCTGACTAAAGAATATCTTCCATAGTCATCTAATTTTACTTTGAAGGCCGCAAAATTTTGGGAACTCCCTGTTTCCCATGGAAATTGGTTTTACTGGTATGCTGGTTTCAAAATCATCTGAGCATTAAACTCCAAATAAGCTGCTTCCCCCTTCCCCCCCTCCCATTGAGAGAGGGACAAAGGCAGACACTGTGAGCTAACAATTTACTGAAAACAAACAGCAATGGAATAAGAAATGCACAGTAGCAGCAACAATTTTAATAACAAAAGTAGACAAAAGAGAAGATGCTTTACACACAAAAGGTGTTCACCACCTTGACACAGTTCTGCGTGGCGGCTGAGAAAAAGACAAGATGGCAGACACTTCTCACAGCTGGCATTCCTCATCCCTGAGCCTGAGACAACAACAAAAATTGACAGACAAACCCCACCAAAAATGGATTGACTGCTTCCAGACCGCTCTGCTGGTTCAATTCCACATGGTGCTGCCTCTTGGAGTTGCATTTTTCCTGAGGGACAGGAAGGGACAGGTGGTGGTGGGAGGACAGAGTCTGCAGGGCTGGTCCCAGCAACTTCCCCAAGGAAGAGAAGGAACAAAATGGTGCACTTACGGCATGCACTCACCTTTTTCTTCCCCCTGAACTATGCCCCCCAGTGATGATGTGGGTGGTATAGAATAGCAACCTAGCCATGCACACGCGGCTCTAAGCTCCATCTCCTCTCTGCAGCCAGGACAACTGCTTAATTATAAGTATAGTTAAATATATGCCTTTCATCTGAATTTGTTTGACTTAAGACTCTATCTATTTCTTCTTGATTTATGTTTGTCTGTTAGATAAAAAGTGTTTTTGTCTTCAGTTTTCATGAAGGTACCTTTATGAAGGTACATGTATAAAATATTTTGCTAAAGTAATCAGACTATACCCTTTGTCTCTTCTGAGTTTCTCCAGTTTTGTTCATTTCTTTGCTTCTTTCACTCCAGGTTTTTTAACATCACTTTAAATATGTCATTCCAATATTTGTCTCAACAATGCTGTAAAAGAGGTAAAAACCTCCCAGTTTGTGATTACTAAATATTGTATTTTCAGGGTTTTTTCCAACCCAAATTTTTTACTTTTTAGTGTTTTCTTTTTGTTGTATCTAAATAAAAAGGAAAGACAAATACTCTAGTAGCTGTATTGCTGAATTAAGATTTTTCTACACTGTTTAAAGTAAACAGCATTTCTATGATTAGTTTATGGCCCTGTACAACCAACATTTTTCAGTCATGACACTAATCTGTTCTGTTATTGTCAGTCATAAAATAGCTGTAATAATCTTGCAGTGGGTTGGTATTGGTTCCATGCTGATATCAAACATTTAATAGTGGCTAGAAATTGACTGAATTTTACTACTGAATACCAGTATGTTTAGGTTTTCTGCTCTGAAACTTCACATGAAAATTACTAATGTGATAAGTATTCATTTTATACCAATGCTTCATGCTTTGAAAAATATTTGCATTTTAAGAGACATTACTATATTTGTCTTTTCTAAAATACTTGGATTTGTTATTAGTATTATGAATTTGTGACAGATTAAAGAAAAATAATAATAGTTGCTTCACTGAAGTGCTACGTATATTTTAATTATTTTTAAAGCTTGTTTTAAAGAAATGTTTAATCAACCTTTATTCATTTTCACAAAATTTGCATGTGAAGAAGCCTTCTAAGCTCTTAGTAGTTCAGAACAACTGAAATTGAGGTGAGGCAACCTCTACAAATGCAAAAAACCCCCACCCTTAGACAACTCTTTTTTCCTTTGGATTTTTTTTCCTGAATATTTTTGCTTGATAGTAAATGAGTATGGTATTATTGAAGTAAACTACTTGTATTTAAGTACAAAGTGCTTTGCCATATTGGTGGTCAGTCCCATGAACATGCAGAAGTGAGGACATTTTCCAAATGGGGTTTTCCTGTAAGCTGTGAAGTTAGAGAATGAGAAAATACTAGTTAGAATGCATTTCCTCTATCAGAAATATCTGTCTCACTAAAAGTAATACTTGAGGACTTCAAATAATATTTTAGGGATGGTGCATTTTTTTATAATCACTTTCTGATATAATATGTTGCATCTGAACCAGTAACTTTTTGCTATCATTGTTACTCTGAAAGGAGAATGATGATAAAACAGAGTACATGTTTTACCTTGCCTCAGGCAATTGTTCTTGTTTGAGTAAATAGAACCAATGAAGGAACAGGTTTTCAGTTCAGATGCTTTAATACAGAATGCTAAAATGGAGGATAATCTTCTTACACAGGACCGAGGAGATGAATTCACTTATACTGGGAGTGGAGGCAGAGATCTTTCTGGAAATAAAAGAATTGGAGAACATTCATTTGATCAAACATTAACACACATGAACAGGTAAGTTTTCAATACCAAATTAAAAAAGAATTCCAGACCAAAGAGTTGAGCTTTATGTCTTTAATTTCAAAATTATATTTTGAAAAATTTATTCTTTTATACATCTTGTGCTACTGTAAACAGTGATGCCTCCTGCTGTTTAGAGGCATTTTGTCAAACATGGTGTTATTTTGATTTAAAGAATTATTTGTAACTAATGAAACCATATCACTGTATTACAGATTCAGTTGGCAGCTATTTGTATCTATTTTATGTTTATATTTATCTATTTGAAATCGTCCAAGACTTCTTATGAAAGGACTTGGTCTTCAGGTGATTAGAAGTTTGCCAAACTTAAACCTTTTAAGCTGAAATTTTCTGTACTGGGTATTTGCCTCAGATTGTTCTTATAAAGTTTCATCTTAAATGGTTTAATGATTTATGAAAGTTAGGTATGAAGAAAGTATGTTCATTTGCTCATACTAAAAGAAATATTATATATATTTGATAGCCTTTAGTGCCTTCATATTTTGTATGAAGAACAAGGAATTAGTATCACTTTGCCTTTAGGTTGTGTAATTTCATGTTCCAGGGAGAACAGGGGTCTGAAGGGATGTGGAAGCTGAAACTGAGACACCGCAGAAAACTTAACCCACACAGTAGTTTTATTACCAAAAGTGGCCAAGTAAACAGGAAATAAACCCAATAGAGAGAGAAAAGAGAAAATAAGCCTCCAGGTGCCAACACCCAAATTCCCCAGGTGTCCCCCATGGAGTTATCTCACCGCCCTCTGGAATGCCCAGACTTCCCTAGCAGTGGCTGCATCCTCAAGGGTCAGCTGGCTCACAGGTGACGGCGAGCATCCCCACCAAGGCAACGTTGTCCTGTCATGTGACGCGAGCGAGCCCCAAAACATGAGCCATCTGCTTTTTATCTAATTGGCCAAAATGACATTTACCTGAGCGGTGTGGCTAGTGCCGCCCAAGCAAAAGTTTTTGGCATGTCCCTCCAGTTATGTAAGTAGGACCCTCTTGTGTATGTCTGAGGGCATTGGCGCCTGTGTGATATGCTCCAGGGGGGCTTTATTAAATAGGTCTGGGGGCTTACTTCATCCTCTTCCTCCTCTCTTTCTCCTTCAAGTGCCCTTGGAGGGCCATCAGCCAATCATGAGAGACCAATTAATTTTAGTTTACACAAAAATCTCTCTCTCAAGGCCAGAGACCGTCTTTATCGGCCTGTTTTCCCATAACTTGGCAGGAGGAGCACAACTCCTTGCAGGTGGCTGGGCCAAACACAGACCAAAAATACCAACATCGAATTCCACCCAAATACACATGTCCCTGATAAAAGCTGGCCTATTTTTTTTGCCAAATTGTAGGCAAAAACAATTGACTGAAGAAAAAAAAAGATTAGAAAAAGTAAATTGGAAATTTGCTTAAAGTATATTTATGTTCTGTAAACAGCCTGCCTAAACTCTAGGAATTCTCAATACCTTTACATTTCTATATATATACCACCTGCATGAAGCAAATAACCATGCAGTGGCTATGGGGTACTAAGATTGACTGGAACTCTCTCTACTAGATCTGAAATTGAATGTGTTGTGCTTCTGTCAAGCACCAAAATTGAGTGGGAAGGTAATCTTTCAGGCTTTCTGATGGTACTCAGAGGAGAAAGGAGAAAAGCCTGACTGGGATACTGACAGAGAAGGAGGAGATATATGTAACATAAACAAGAGTGCGGAAAGAAAAGAGACAAAAAATAGATTTGGGCAGCAGATTTATAATGGCTTTTAAGCATTAAAGCAAAGTTTTTATTGGAACCTGGAATAAAACCTAAGCTCCTCAGTCTTTTTGTTCCTCTGCTCCCAGCAAATGGTTGTGAAAGTCACTGTCAAAGTGTGTGTCTGGTTGCTTCGTAGTAGTTGAGATGCATGGATTATAACGTGGTGCTACCAGTTATCCATTTTGACTGGCTGGTGGTAGTCTGCTTTGGGTCTAATGTTCATAACCCTTGTGATGAATGAAGTAGGACAGTATGATTGAATGTAATAGAATCAGAATTGGTTTTTTGTTTGTCCAGAGCATTTTCTTATTTTGTCTGTACAAAAGAAATACTTTTAAAACCTGCATTACTTCACCTTTTCTTACTTTTCTGTATATTGCAGGCTGTAGATTTTGCCATATTTTTCTGAGTACCACTGTTTCTTTTGTGGTCCATGGTTGGGTTTGAACCTAATTCCAGAGACTTGTTCATCCACACTCAAATCAATGTATGGCAATAAAAATATTTTATGTTTGAACTGTTTAGTCAGGCAGATATTCATATTATCTTACCCCAAGTGTCTATAATAGGACACATATACAAATAGTGAATAAAAGTGATGTCATGGTTTAACCCCAGCCAGCAACTAAGCCCCACACAGCCACTTGCTTACTCCCCCACTGGTGAGATCAGGAAGAGAATCAGAAGGGTGAAAGTAAACACTCATGGGTTGAGATAAAGATAGTTTAATAGGGAAAGCAAAAGCCACACATGCAAACAAGGCAAAATAAGGAATTAATTCACTGCTTCCCATGGGCAGGCAGGTGTTCAGCCATCTCCAGGAGAGCAGGGCCCCATCACGTGTAACAGTTACTTGGGAAGACAAACGCCTTCACTCCAAACATCCCCCCTTCCTCATACTTCCCCCCTCTTTACATACTGAGCATGATGTCATATGGTATGGAATATAATTTTGGTCAGTTTGGGTCACCTGTCCTATGTCCCCTCCCAATTTCCCACATAGCCCTAGTCTCCTCACCAGCATGGCAGTACAAAAAGCAGAAAAGGCCTTGGCTCTGTGTGAGTCCTGCTCAGCAATAACAAAACCATCTCTATATTATCATCACTGTGTTCAGCACAAATCCAAAACACAGCCACATACTAGCCACTGTGAAGAAAATTAACTCTATACCAACCAAAACCAGGACAAGTAAGTGCTTCAGGAGAGACTCAGAGCAAGCTGGAAACTACTTCTGCTTATTAATTATACAGACATTCAGACAGCTGAATTTAGACAATATAAATACTATTGCTTAATGTTCCTCTACATTATTATAAAGTTCCTTTAGGGAATGCTAGCTGTCTCAATAAGATTTTATTCACTTCTGTTCCTTTTGGAGGGATAAAGGTTTATCCATAAAGATTTTCACTTCCTACCAAAAACAATACTTCTCTCCCCCATGCATACAAATTCTTATTGTCATCCATTCTTAAAGTTAACATGGGATGTGGGAGAGGCTCCAACTAAACAAGGAAGAACATTTTTGTGGTGTTTACTGATATTCAAGGGGGAATGGCTTCAAACTGAGAGTAGGTTTAGATTAGATATTAGGAAAAAATTCTTTACTGGGAGGATGGTGAGGCACTGGAACAGGTTGCCCAGAGAAGCTGTGGATGCCCCATCCCTGGAAGTGTTCAAGGCCAGATTGGCTTGCTCTGAGCAACCTCATCTAGTGAAAGGTGTCCCTGTCCACAGCAGGGGGATTGGAACTAGATGATCTTTAAGGTCTCTTCCAAACCAGGCCATTCAATGGTTCTATGATTTATTCTTTTCTGAATCTCAGATGATCCATCTATACACTTCTAGATCAAAATACATAGAAAATAAGAACATTATGGTTTACTTGTATCTGAATTAGTTCATGGCATTTAACTCCTAAGTTTAGGTAGTTAATGGACTAAGAACAGTAATATTTGCTGCAGATATATTTTTGGTAGTAACTATGTACTTTTTTCCATATGTTGCTTTTTTGTAATGTTTATCAATTCATGCACGCTTTAAAAGCCTAAAAATATGCAGTAAGATGGAATAGTCAGAGAGATAATTTGCCATTCTTACAACTTTTTAAAATCCTTCCATGTTACTTGAGAAATTATTATTAAAAAAAATATTAAACATGAAGATTTCTTTTATTTAACTATATTAGCTGAGTTTTCATTGTGAACATTTGGAACTAATATACTGTATTCCCATTCTTACACATGGTAGAGTTGATCTCAATGCTTCCATTGATATTACAGTCTACTGAATAATTCACTGCAATTTTTATTCTGCTTAGTAAACATAATAGGATAAAGCAAACAAATTTGATCTTGTCATGCTGATTCTCAATAGTATGTTGTATGAAGCAATCTATTTTATAAAGATATTTAATGTGATTTTCAGGGCATTGGCCCTTAACTGTGATGCCCCATTGGATGATAAAAATGGAGCAGAGTCTAAGAATTGGAGAGCTGGTAAGCCAGTCCGAGTAGTGCGCAGTTCAAAAGGACGACGGATCAGCAAATATGCCCCAGAGGAAGGCAACAGATATGATGGCATTTACAAGGTATTATGATTTTTACTGTATATATAGCTATACATTTTTTCTTAAGACATGTTTATTAAGAATCTTTTGTATTACATAGCAAACTCTTCATTATGGCTTTTGAAGGAATAATTCTTTTGTTAACATGAGGATGGTTTAGCCTACTTCATTCTGTAGTGAAATGAAATGGAAGTATTCCATTCCATTCTAACTGCAGCACTGAAAGACTGCATGGTAGTTCACACAGATGTACATGAAGAAAGGGCTGTGCACTCTGCCAGTTATCTGTGCTTACCCACAGGCTTAGGCTGCAGCCCTGATTTTCACCCCAACTAGCTGTTGGCTGTGCAAGCCTACCCAGCAGCTTGAGGCCTCCAGGAAATTAGAAGGACTTATTAGGCAGTGCTTTGNCCAACAGGGTATCACCCCCATCCATTTCCTCATATGTACCAACCAGCAACAGATATGAAATCTTGACAGCAGACAAAACCAATGAACGAGATTCACAGAAAGAAACTGCACCAGCAACACATACTAAATGCTGCAAAAGGAAGCAGTGAGTGCTAGTAGTGGGTGACTCTCTGCTGAGAGGCACTGAGGCACACGCATCAGCTGGGCTGATATATAGTCAGGGAAGTTTGCTGCTTGCCAGGAGCCAAAATCCAGGATGTGAGGAATGCCCCTCAGTCCTCTCCAAAGGCAAGAATCATAAGTACAGCCACCTCAAGTGCTCACTAACACAAGTACCAATGCAAGTCCAGACACTTTAAGTCCATGTATACCAATGCAAGTAGTCTGGGCAACAAACAGGAGGAACAAGAGCTCCATGCCCAGTCTGAGAGTTATGATGTCATAGGAATTCACAAAAACTTGGTGGGAAAACTCACGACTGGAAGATCACAATGAATGGCTACAAGCTCTTTCAGAAAGATGGGAAGGGAAGAAGAGGAGGTGGAGTTGCACTTTATGTAAAAGATAAATTTGAATGTATGGAGGTGAATTATGGAGATCAAAAAAATTCTATCAAATGCCTTTGGATCAGGATTGGAGGGATCATTATCAAGGGGGATCTTATGGTAGATATCTGTTACCGGCCTCACAATCAGGATGATGAGGCTGACAAAACCTTACTTTGGCCACTCAAGGAATTTTCAGGCCAACAGAACCTGGTCCTCATGGGTGGCTTCAATTACCCAGACAATTGGGAAAACAACACAGTGGTGCACAAGCTGTCCATTGAGTTGCTGGAATGCACTGAGGACTGCTTCCTGCTACAGATGCTGGACATGCTGACTAGGAACAGCGCATTGCTGCATTTACTGCTCACAAACTGAGAAGACTTACTTGACAACGTAACTACCAGTGATAGCCTTGGATACAGCAATCACAACATTGTGGAATTTAATATCCTGTCTAGCACGCTGAAGACCAGTAGTAAGACAAAGACCCTGGATTTTTGAAGAGCCAACTTCAATACAATCAGAGCCCAGCTGCAAGGGATTCCATGGGAAGCATCCATGGAGGGTAAAGGAGCTTGTGACTGATAGAGTTGTACAAGAACAGCCCCCTGGAAGCACAAGAACAGTCCA